>JBBBDQ010001229.1:105000-367916 GCA_037127315.1 Ascarosepion bandense | reverse complement strand
CGATATAACAATTTTGTACTATTTTACTTATTTCTAACAAAGCTATTTTTTACAAATCTATAAAAAGACCACCTAAAAAGGTATGCCTGAAAACAATTTTTTTTGTGTTGGGAAATAGTTAACTGTCAGTAGTATCAACCAAAACATGTCCTGTTCAAGATTTTGATACCATCATGAAATTTGAAATGACCTATGATTTTACTGCCTAAAATCCTAGCCAAAAGCATTCCTCCATGTCCTCAACAAAGCCCCAATATCTAATATCATTCATCCCATCCATTGATAAAGATGATAAATATTTTTGCAATGCATAGTAATGCCATTATTTCTTCTTATTTGACCCTGAATAGCAGTTTTGACATTTGGTGGCCAAGAAGTCAATGAAGCCAATCCCATGTAAAGTCAAGTTAGATTTTGAGATTAATTTTCAGTTCTGTTCAACTCTACAAAGCAACCAAACAAGCAATTGCTGATATATATATATATATATATATATATAAAAAGATGAGCAAATTGGTAAAATCCCCAAAATCAGATCCTATTAATATTAATTTTATTAATACTAAAATTGATTAAGGTGGAGGGCTCGATACAAATAGTATTATCTATTTAGAGATCCAAATGTATATAGTATGTCAAAAAATTCCAATATTAATATTTTATGACAATTAGATAAGATCATTTGGATTATCCTCTCTGACTTCATGAATTGCCACTCTCTTCTATATATATATATATATTGTATATAAAAAAATCTGAAATTTACATTTGTTTAATGGTTATTTCCGTTTTCTTATGTCTGGCCAACAAATTTAAATAAATAATTTTTTTCTTTCTTAATTCACCCCAACATTTTTTAACTTCCTGTGTATGGATATGTTTTTGGGCTTTAATCTGGTACAGAAATTTGGTACCATATTTGAATTAATAAATTTTTGTTTTTGATCGTTGCTTATGAAGTGAGAATTCTCTTGCTGAAATGGCCATTCAACAAATGTAAATTTCAGAATTTTTTTTATATACTATATATATATATATATATATATATATATATATATATATATATGTATGTATGTATGTATGTATGTATAGAAAAGAGTGGCAATTCATGAAGTCAGAGAGGATAATCCAAAAGATCTTTTCTAACATAAAATATGAATTAGATACAAATAGAAAGCTCAATGGATATTATCTTGAGCAATATAAAATATTGAGAAGAAAGATTCAACTAATAATTATGTGTTGAGTTTTCTTCTCATATATATATGTATATATATATATATATATATATATATATATATATATCTGTGTGTGTATGTGGGTATATATATATATATATATACACACACACACACTCACACAGACACACACATATGTTTCATTAAACGCAACTAACAAGTTTCTGCATTGAAGTGTTTTATTTAATTTCTCTTGTGTTCATGTAAAGGTTTTCTTTTCTAGACACAAATTGTGTAAAAATTGTCCTAATGTTCCCATATCTAACCATATTCACCCAAAAAAATTATCCTCAGTAATAGTAAGCTATTACTGAGGATAATTTTTTATTTTTTATTTTTAACTGAATACTAACATTTTTAAAATTATTTTTATATAAGTATTTAGAAGTATATGAATATTTTATTTTCCAAATATGGTCAATACTTTGTGTTCCATTTTATAATTGTTATTAAATTTTGGCTTTTTTTTATTTGCTATTAGTGCTTTCATTATTTTTAGTCATTTTGGATCCTAACTGAGCTATGGTCAGAGAGGTATAATGCAAATATTCTTGAGAAGCATGAAGTGGTATGTTCAATATGAATATTCATATCATTAGTCATTCATTAATTATTCATTGGTTATTCAATGTAATTCTTTAAAGGGTATGTGTTTTCATAAATAATATTAACTCTCTATCATTTAGATCTTGCTGGTATGTTGTTTAAATTTTTATCATAAATATATGTCTTGTTCTGGTCAACTAGGGTTATGAATTTCTTTATATTGTTTCTAAGAGAAACTTTTAATCAATGCTGAATTGGTTAAGCATCTTACTTTGCACAACTTCATTTCAGACAAACAATATGGCATTTCATTTCAACAGATTTCCAAATCTGTTAACAGCCATCACTATATTTTTCTGTCTAACTTTAGATCAGAATAGTAATGCTTGATCTATGACTCTACATATCTCTTTTGACAGGGTTTTGCATGCTGGTTTTCTATCTTCTATACAGATTCAAGAGTTACAGTGTCACAGGACAAATATTTGGCTTAATTTAATCATTGCTAACAAATTGTGTAATGAAGTTCATATTGAATGGACAGGCTTCCAGATCATTTCATGGTCCTGGGCATGACAGTAAACTGCATCTGGCAGCAAGGCCTCTGATTAGGAGGTTGTCAGGAGCATAGAACCACCTCTTAATTGCTGTTGTTCTCAGGTAAACTGACCTGGAGTGGTGGCACCTGTTAGGGTCCCAGCTATGGGCAAATAGTTAACCCTCAAACTGGGGTCAAAACACTATGAAAGTATAAAAAATACAGTTTTATAGAAATACATAAAATACAGTTTTATAGAAATACATTCATAAAAATAGACTGTTATAGAAAAATATACATTTTTGAAGGAAAAATATTACCAACAATACAATTTTTAAGAAAAAAATTATTACCATAACACATTTTTAAGGAAAAAAAATTATTTTCAGCAAAACATTTTTCAATGCAAAACTAGAAGACATTTTTAGTTTTCTAAAATAAAAAAGAATAAAAACAAAAAGATTTTCGTTAAAATCTGACTATATCACCCTTCTCACTATAACCGAACATTAAAAAAAATTCCTTAAAACACCACCTTTTTGGCATTAAATAACCCACAGAGGTGTTGATATGCCGTTAAACAAAACTCAAATTCAAACTTGAAATCATTTCATACTAATGGGGTTAGGGCTCTATGCTTGGAGATTTTTTTTTTTTTTTTTTTAATCATCTCACCCCAAGCAAGGCATTCCACTGCCACTATTGCGCATGGGGCTACATAGGGGAAGGTAAAGAGAAGGAGTGGATAGACATAGGGAATGTCAGGAGAAAGGTGATAGATGAGTAAGGATAGCGAGGATGAGTGTCGGGCAGATGGGAAGAGTGTTTGATAGAATGGGAGCAGGTTAGTGCGTTAGGAGGTGTCTATTGACCTTACATTTAAACTCCTGGAGATTGTAGCTGTCGGGGAAGCAATCGTGTGGAAGAGAATTCCACAGTCGGGAAGTGCGAGGAAAGAAACTGTTGGAGTAGAAGTTACGGCTGCATTTTATCGGTTTCACTGTAAAAGGGTGGGATCTAGTTGCTAATCTAGTATCTCGTGCAAATTCGTATTTAGGGGGCACCAGTGATCTAAGTTCATTGGAGCAGAAGCCGTGAAAGTATTTATAGAAGAGACACAGCGAAGCCACGTCTCGCCGGTGGGAGAGAGACTGCAGGCGGTCTGCCAAGTCGATATCTATCACATTACAGACCCTCCTCTGAACCTTATCGAGAAGCCCGAGGAGAACAGCAGGGGCACCCAACCAGATATGGCAGCAGTATTCAATGCACGGGCGGATGATAGATTTGTAAATGTGCAGGATAGATTTAGAATATGCTGTTTCTAATCTTCATCAATGATCTTCTCAATGTAAACAGTTCTAGGCATTTATACAGATCACACAATTTGTTTTAGCAGCAAATCTGACAGACCCATGAAGTAAAACTAGCAACTAATATTGAAAAAAAACTCAATACAGTGGTTAACTGGGGCAAGAAATGACTTGTAAATTTTCACACTTCCAAAACAAAATAGCTTTCATTTAATCACCACAGAAAATTTTTTCTGGCTGACATCATGGCCGAAGCTAAACTTCAGGAGAGCAATACTTTATGCATTCTTGGCCTCCCATTTTCCACTGGCATGACTATAGCAAATCAATTGCTATGTCTAGTACAAGAAAAGTTGGTTCACTGTGTCATGCTAAAAAACATTTCTCATCAGAAATCATCTTGCACACTTATGAATCTAACATTTAGCCATGCATTGAACAATGATGGCACATCTAGTTTAATTCTTTTGCTGGACATCTGTAATTGATCCTGACCTGGCATTTTAAATTCAGTCATTTTCTCACCAATGTGACATGCCTTTAATCAGTATTTATTTCTACAACTATTTCATGGCAATTACTCTGTTTAGCACTTTTCTTTCATGTCCTAACTATATAAATTTAAGTGTGCTACTAGATTGAAAACTAAGTCTCACAATTTTACTCTTGAAGTAACTCGATGCAACCATCACTTCTACTCTGGAAATTCCTTCCAATTTCTGGATTCTTTGATATCTTTACTCTTCAAAAATTTAAATGCAACATCAATTGCTATCTTCTGTCTTCTTGAACACTATTCCTTTTTTGCCTTTTTTCAATCCTTCCCACTAAATATTTTCATTCTGTTTGATTCCCGGCAAGCTACTGCAATCTAGTGAGATTATCACCTTGCTTGAAAGAAAATAAGTAATATATATTGAAACAAAATGAACAAAAAATATTGAGAATCAACTAAATTACCTAAGAAGACAGAATGCATAGTTGTTAGCAAAAGGAATAGCCCAACATCTTTAGATTCTTAAGCAAGTTGGCTTCAAGCAAGGCAGTAAAGCCCCTAAGACCAAGCAGTTATGACAACAGAGTAATCAGAGGAGCAGCACATAACGATTTTCATTGCATTTGATGTTTTGAAGATTAAAGTTAACAAGTTAACTGGGAAGCATGAAGCTGGAAGAGATTTTCACAAGTGTGAAGTACAAGAAAAGAAACTGTTAGCATAAAACTTACAGTTACATGTTGCCAACTCAACTGTAAATTGATGAGACCTCATCATTAGTCTAGTACAGCTCTTAATTTAATAAAGTCTAGGTACCTTAGTGTTCATCTGAACAATTACCATGAAAATATTTATAAAAAAGACACAGAGAGGTAACATTATGATGATGGAAAAAATGGCTAAAGCTGAGACATCAAATCAGTACTAAAAATATTGCTGATTTTTCGTTGGATATTATCAAGGATCTCTAGATATAAAGATATGAAGTAGCAATATTTTCATCATGGATGAATGGTCAGTCAGTCAGTGAGCTTTGTCATACATGATACATGCTTGGATGATTATATCTCAAAAGAGACATGACTGACTGGGTAGAAGATTATCCCACAGTAGGTTGTCATTACTTTCTGTGATAGACTGATTGCCAGCCAAGGCTATAGAACCCAATCCATCCTGTTATTTTATCCATAACTGGAGGGAAGAGATGGATCAATACCTTTCCCAAGGGTATTTGCATGTAAGTGAATGCAAAGAATTTAACTGGAATTTGAACTCAGCTCACCGATTTCTTGTTCTGAGCCAATACCCACTGCACCACAACACACATTTATAGTAGATTTATAGAAATCTAAGATAGATTCTGGGTAGAAAGATACAGTGAGCTAACCTTCATAGCAGCTGACCTAGCAATCGATTCAATATAGTCTTTCCACTTCATGCCAGCTGGGAACATTAGCCTGAGAAAGTGCACAACTGCCTGTCCTGAAAGTTAGCATCAGCCATGCTGATGAAGGGCAGAAAGAAATTTCACAAATAACTAATAGGGAGCAGGTTTATTTTTGGATGTTTTAGAATTGACAAGTCATCATTTGCCCCAGACTTTAGGCTGTGTTTGACATCAGCTGCCAATTTGACCTGATAAGAATTACTATCAAGAAAAAATTGGTTGTGACATCTTCATAGATAGCAAGTTGAGAGCTACTATCATTGCGAAGGTCATTGATGAGAATTAAAAACAAAGTAGGACCAAGGATAGAACCCTGGGGAATTGATGAAATAGTGCAAAAAGAACTAAAAGAACTTTCATTTTACAATTGGATAAGAAACACTGGATCAATTAAAAATTTGAGTTAAAGATTCTTTAACTTTTCAACATGTGGAGAAGACCTGTATGCTAAACCCTGTTGAAAGCTTTTGAGATGTCCAAAATATGAGTCTGTACTTCCCCACATCTTTCCAACTTTATTGTCAGTACATCAGTAGTTGACTTAGAGAAACAAAAGGCATATTGCTTGTCTGAAAGAAGGCTCTGCAATGTGAGGTGCTCAATTATTTCAGCATTGTGCCTCTAGAAGTTGCCCAAAAAGAGGCAGAAGGCTAATTGGCTGATAGTTGGAGCTTGAGTTTGGGGTTTGTGTTTTGTTTAATGGTATATATTGTGTTTTAATGGTATATTATTGTGTTTTAATGGTATATATTGTGTTTTAATGGTATATTATTGTGTTTTAATGGTATATATTGTGTTTTAATGGTATATTATTGTGTTTTAATGGTATATATAATGGTATAACATTTAAATCTCTGTGAGTTATTTAATGCCAAAAAGGTGGAGGGTTCAAGTATTTTTTTAATGTTCAGTTTTAGTTTAGGTTGATTTAATCAGATTTTGATGAAAAAATTATTCACTTTATTTTTTTTTATTTTAGAAAACTGAAGATATCTTCCAGTTTTGTATTAAAAAATAAATTGTTGGTAATATTTTTTTTCCTTCAAAAATGTGGTATGGCAACTTTTTTTCCTTCAAAAATGTATTATGGCAATAATTTTCTTTCAAAAATGTATATTTTTCTATAAAGTCTATTTTCATGTATATATTTCTATAAAATTCTATTTTTATACTTTCAGAGTTTTTTGACCCCAGTTTGGGGTTAACTATTTGTGCATAGCTGGGACCCTAACAGGTGGTACTACTCTGGGTCAGGGTGGACCTGAGAACAACAGCAATAAAGAGGTGGTTCCATGCTCTTCACAACCTCCCAATCAGAGGCTTTGCTCCTGGATGCAGTTTACCGTCATATCCAGGACCCTGATCGTTGAAAGGGTCAAACAAAAGGAAACAGGCAGGAAAGCAAGATGCAACAAGGCATTTATTATACAGTTTAGAGAAAACAGGAGCTAGTTCAGGTGCACACTTCTTAAGGACTATTAGAAAGATGCTATTAGGTCTGCATGCTTTGTGGAGATCAAGATTGTTATATGTATATTACTCAACAGAGACTCAATTCTAAGGGGAAAGTTAAGCAAGGATTTTTCTGAGAGACATTATGATTTATCAGAAGATATTAAAATCTCATATTAATTGAAGAGAAAAGAAATATAATATTTGCTCTTATTTTATGGACAATTACAGAGCTGCATGTGACCATGAGTGCCAATGTTGTTAGATGCAATATGGTGCCTCATTCTCCCAGAAACTGGACAAACTAGCTAAAGAAGCCACATACAACCAAATTTAAAAAAATCAAAATCCCACATACAGACCTCAAAAAGTAAAATCAACAAATTCCAGGAAAATAAGTGGCAAGCTGAGTGGAATACATGCACCAAGACGAAATTACATGAACACCAACTGAAAATCAAAAAAGAAAACCAAAACACAATGGAGGGATGAAGAGAAGAGATCGTACTAAATAGAATTCGAATTGGGCATACAAAACTGACCTACTCATATCTGATCAAAGCTACAGAAGCACCCAAATGCACAGTCTGCAATCAGCAGATAACAATAAAACATACTAATAGAATGTAAAAAGTACAAAAACATCCAAAGAAAAGATTACAAAACAACAAACATTTGCAAAGTGTTCCAAAAAGTAAAACCTCACCAAATTATACAATATGTAAAAAAGACTAAACTGTTCAAAATTCTCTAAACGAAACAAAAACAGTAAACAAACAAATAGTTTCCAAACCAACTTCTTCTTCTTCTTCTTCTTCTTCTTCTTCTTCGTGCACTGTCCCTTCAAGACATAAGCGATCATAGCTTTCCATGTCTCCCTATTCCTGGTGGCTCTGAGCACGTCTTCTCCTGTTACACCATGCAACCCTCGTTCCATCATCCACCTGATTAGGTCCTTCAAATATGTTAACCACTGCTTTTTCCCTCTATCTGGCCTGTTAGTATCAGGTTCTCCAAGCCTTCCTTCCTCATTGCATGTCCCAGGAACTTCAGCTGTCTCTTCCTAATGCTCAGTAGTAATTTCCTTTTCATTTCCATCATTTCTAAAACCTCATCATTGCTCACATGATCAATCTATGATATTAGCAGCATCCCTCTGTAGAACCACATTTCAGTTGCTTCAAGTTTTTCCTTCATCTTTGATGATATTGTCCAGCATTCGCTGCCATATTGAAGGACAGACAGCGTGCAGCAATCCAGTACTCTCTTCCTAGTTTCTAGCAAAATTGTCCTGTTTCTTAATACTTTACTCAACTTCTGGATGCCATTTCACCTTCGGATCTCTGAAACCAACTATATAACAGAAACATATTACAGAACCAAGCAAAACAACATATTCAAGGACACATTTCCATTTATTATGTGCAGCTACAAAAGGTCACCCATTGCAATGTGAAATGTCACACTGTTAAAGCTGGAAATTGTGGTTCTTGCTTTTAACAGCAGAACAAGCTGGTGTGAACATTGAGATTTCATCTGGTATTTCCAAGAAGAAACTAAAGCATCTATACCAGCTACCAAAATCTAACGTACAGAAAAATTTAAATATCTGAGAACTCTTTTAACAGAGGATGGATTGTGCAAATCTGAAATCCAAATGTACACTGAGATAGGGAAAGATACCTTCCAAAAGCTAAGCAAAATAATAAGGAAGATGAAAATTTTCTTAGAAACAAAGAAAAGTGTACTGGACTGTTACATAATATCAGTCCTCCTATGGCAGTGAATTCTTGACAATCATCTAAAGAAGAGACTTCAAGCAACAAAAATGCGTTTCTACAGAATGATCTTAAGAATAACCAACCATATGAGCAATGACAGTTTTTAGAGAAAAGGGAAACAAAAAGAAAATTAGACTCTTAAAAAGCGTATTAAGATAAGATTGACAGAGGAAAACAGTTTTTGATGTTAATGATTTTCTTTCGTATTTTTTTACCAGAGCGCATATTGCAATTTTTTGACACTAATGATTTTCTCTGCTGCTCCAAATTACTGGTTCTCATATTGTATTCATCTCTACACTTGGTCAGCTTAGGAAATTTAAGTAATCACCACATATGCTAATATGCTGATTACTTAAGATTATGTAGTTTCCAATTGCATTCTCTATCTATTATTTAAATTTCAACCCATAGGAGGCAGTGATACCCTTTCTCCTGCCATATGTGGTCAGCTATGCCTGATTTTTCTATCTCGCCTCATTTTAGAACCTTGCAATATTCTTGTAGCCTTACCTTGAGGGGGCGACTTGTTTCTTCATTATATTTCTTTCCACAATTACATGGAGTGGTGGACATACAGTCCTTAGTCATGTCCTCCTCTTAATTTGGAGAAATGCCTGCAAAGTGTAAAACCACTTCTGAAGATTGTCCTGATATTATACGGACTCAGATCCTTACTATTTACTCTGATAACTTCTTTACATAGGATATACAGACTGAGGCTGTTTTCTGAAAGTTGTTATCAACATGCACCCTCCCTTCCATGTTTGTTAGAGTTATTGTCATGTATCCTGGATAATTGTTACATTGTAGGGTACTGCTTATACTGACCATTTCTTGTTTGTATGTTTCTGGATTGCCGCTTATGATTTTTGCTCAATACTGCAGGCAGCATATGATGTCTTTCTTTACATTGCATGAGTGTTGTAAGTTGAAGTTGAGGGATTTTCTGGTAAATGTTGGCTTGTGATACATGGATGTCTTGACCCCCAGCCCCGCCGTTCAAGTTATTAGCATATCCAGGAATGGCAGTTTGTAGTCATTCTCTTTTTCTATAGTGAACTCTATCGATGATCTTACTGAGTTCACATGGTCCAGTAGCATCTAGACCTTCTCCTGGTGTGTCCAGAGTATGAAGGTGTCATCAACGTATCTCAACTATAAAGTTGGCTTTAGAGCTGTGCATTCTAATGCCATCTCTCTAAAGTATTCCATGTATATGTTAGCCAGTGATGGTGATAATGGTGAGCCCGTTGCTAAGCCCTCATCTGTCGATATATGTCTGATCCCAAACCAAAGTGTGCTGTTTGTGTGCAGAAAGTCAGCATTTCCATTAGGTTATCTAGTGGGTACCTTGGTGAACAGACTCTCTACATCCAGGCTCACCATCTGGTTGCATTGGATGGGAGCATCTTTGATAAGTTCCATGAAGTGGGCAAAGTTTTTAGCATATGATGATGACTTTCTTATCAGTGGATCTATTATATCTACAAAGAAGTGACTCAAAGAATGGCATACCAAGCTTAGGCTGCTAACAATTGGCTTGAGTGGAATATTGTCTTTATGAATCTTAGGAAGACCATGCATATGAGGTGGCTTGCTGTAATGTTGAGACAACTGCCTGTATGTCCGTGGCTGGAATGATCCTTGTTCTTGATTAGGATCTGCGAGAACTGTCATTCAATTTTTAACATGGGATCTTTCTTTACCTTGCGATAGCTACCACTTCTAATGAGGTCTTCCAGTTGCATTGTTTTTATTTAGCTGGTAGTATGATGATGTTCTTATTCCTCTGTAAGGTCCTGATTGCCAGCCCCTCCTTATTTATGATGTTTGGTTTGGATGGCTTTGCTTTGTCTAATATTTCTCTCACTTTGCAGCTTAGCTCATCTGGCTGAGCCTGAGGAATGTTCAAGGCTATTGATGTCTAAGTATAGTATCCACCTGGTTGTTGTGAAGTTGAGACCCTTGTTCAGCACTGACACTTCAGAGGCACTCAGCTGATGTTGACAACTGCCTTTAAAGGTGGGTGATGGACCTCATGTGTCACCTTCAGATCTTTTAATCTATTTAGTTTCCATATTTGGCGGACCTTGACTGCAACAAATTCTTGCTTAAAGGAGTTCGAATGATATAAGTAGTGTAAATACTACCTTAGCTTAGAAATATATATAAACTAGCAGTATAGCCCAGCATTGCTCGGGTGTAATGAAAGCTTTAAAACTAATCCATGGTCCTGGAGCTCAGACTCTTTGGACGTTGGCACAAAAGACGAAAAAGCAATAGTTGTTTCCAGTTAACGTGAAACCATAGACTGAAAGAAAAATGAATGGATGTAAGTCAAATTTTGATTTCCTTGTATCGATATCAAATAGATGTTTTTAATTGTAAACTGAATTTTGAAGGCTAAATAAGTCCTCTGAGTAAATGGTATCATGGCTGAGACTAAGAACTACAATAATACCTACTTAGAGCCAAACCCAAAGCAAAAACTAAAATAAAAGGGATGAAAAAAATACAGACATACAAGCAGATAAACAGACACACACACAAACATCTTGCCTTTTATATATATATATTATCAATTTTCTGCACTATTGTAAGAACTGCAACCTTGAAACTTCTGAATATCTTTTCTCATGTCTTTATCTATGAGTGTATCAAATTTGATTAAAATCAGACCACTCCTTCTATAACCCGATTTTTTCAATTATCAATGTTCGATATTTATCGGGGGTACCTCAACACAAAACCTAGCTGAGAACACTCACAGACACTTATAGTACAACTGTGTAAATTTTTAAGAAAATCGGTTCAGCCGTTTCAGAGTCTATAGGTAATGGACACACATACACACACAGATACACACATATACACACACACACACACACACAGACAAAGTTCCATTTATAAATAAGTTTAGATACTAATTCGTTGTCATTGGCAAAAGTGAAAGCACAATGTTATGTATTGAAGGAAGTCAAAATCAAAAAGGTTATGAATATATAAATATCTACAATAGCAAGTGAGGAAAACTCTGATATGGAAACCTTCATTTCTTTTACGGCCATATCCCTTCAAGTTGTAGACAATCATGGACCTCCACATATCCTTCTCACTTTTAACAGTTTTTCTCTTTCTATCTTACCAAAACCCTGTTCTGCGATCCACTTGCTCAAGTCCAGTATGTCTCACATTATTTTCCCCTGTTTCACTTTCCATCTATTCATCCCGTTAATATTAGATACTTTAAGCCTTTCTTCCTCATTACATATCCTAGAAACATGAGCTGTTTCTTCATGAAGTTAAGTATAAGTTTTCTTTTCATTTCTATCCTCTCTAAAACCTTGTCATTACTCACAAGTTCAGTCCATGGTATCCTCGTTATCCTTCTGTAGAACCCCATTACTATTGCTCATCACTCCTTCAACTTTGAGAAGATTGTCTAGCATTCATTGCCATATAGGAGGACAGATATCATATAAAAGTCCAATAATCTTGTCTTTGTTTCCAATGGAATTTCTCTGTCTCTCAATATTCTGCTTAACTTTTTAAATGCATCCTTGGCCTGCTTGATCTTAGTGTCATACTCTCTCTGTCCTCTGTTAGAACACTTCCCAGGTATTTAAATTTCTGCATCTGATGGATTTTACTATCCCAGCCAGTAGCTTGGGTTTCTATTTTTTGCTGATGACCTTTCATTCAGTTTTCTTGTAGTTTATGTTTAGTCCTTTCTTGAAGAATATCTACAGATATTCTTGAGAAATCAAGCAATGTTTACTCAGTAAGAAACTATTGTTAGAAACAAAGGAAAGTATGTAAACTTCTATGCAATATTTAATTCCTTAAATGACAGGGAATGCTGGACAACTTCCTTATGCCTTTAACAAATAAGCAAGGTATTATGTCATAAGAAAGTATAATTAGAAACAAAAGAGTGTTGAACCGCTATGTAATATCTAATTCTCTATATGGCAAGGAATGTTGTACAATTTCCTCACAGATGAAGAATGTACTGAAAGTGACACTAATGTTACTCTACAGAAGGATGCTGAGAATATTTTGGATAGAACATATGGACAACCAATAAGTTTTGAGGAAAACAGGAACCAAGGAAACTTATACTTACAATCAAAAATGAATAATAGAGAATTACAAGGCACATAATGCCAAAAGAAGTCCTAAAGATTTAACTCACACATTATATAAGGTAAGCAAAAGAATTAGAGAGGAAAAAGTGAATAACCTACATAATAAACTTGTAGAATAGGGGAAATGACTAATATTAAATGACTAAAAATTACTTAGAACATTGAAAGTCAAGAAGTTGTAAAGTGTCATGATCACCAGATCCTTTTGACACATGATATATAAAAGATTATTTTATAATATTTTTATTGATTTTCCAATTATTTTATAATGGCAACAGTAAAAAAAATTTTTTTCACTTGATATATTTGCTCAAAGAACTGTTACAAAGGGGAATAAACACTTTCTCTCTATTAATTTTTTGCTTGTCTAGGAAATAGCATTTTGTGAATGATATTCATTTTAGGGTTATTCAAAGAGAGAAATCTTTATGAAGAACACATGCAACCTAAGTTTGGAAACTTTGTATTGTTTCTAAAAAAACTTTAGGCAAGGTTGTAACACTTGCTAACATTTGCTTTTTTCACTTGCTTTTTTTCTAATAAAGATCACAATACCATTTTTGCATGTCTACAAGGAATTTATTGTCAATAAATTCTGAATGTAAGTCAAATTGATGTATTAAAGAACCTGAAGATGCATCATTGCATTGTTTCCTAAACAGGAAAGAAATGAATTATGGATATTTTTCTTGGCCAGTATTAAAATATAGCCTTTTTTATACTATCAGCTAACTCACAAAAGTGACCTTTATGGTATGATTTATAAAATCAATGATGAAGTCCGCATTATGAGACTAAGACAAGAAAGAATTTCTTATTTTTTATGTAACAAGTGAAAGAATTATTAGCTATAGATAACAATGATTGAATCATTTGATTCTTGTATATTTTAATACTCAGTTTGAATATTTGTATATGAATAAGGAGAAATCTCAAAGAATTTAAATAAAAGATTGGTAATGGTATCAGTATTTAGTAATATCAGCCATTTCCCTACAATGAAATATTTGGTATTCATTGAAGGAGCAGCCAATTCTGCTTTCAACTGGAATTTATATAATATTTCTCTCAAAACAATTTTTCAGGAGAATAGGTTTCTCAAGTCTAGCAGTTGCTATTCCATTTTTTTGTACTGGGATTTTTACTTTACACTTTAATTTATAAATTCTTTCTCATAAAATAATTTTTCAAGAAAAAGGGTTTTTCAAGTCCAATAGATGTCATTGCTCTTTCCAGTGTTGATGGGAGCTTTCTTTTCAGTTATAATTCATAAAATCTTTCTCCTAAAACAAACTTTCAGGAAAATAGCTTTCCCAAGTCCAGTAGCTGTTATTGCTCTTTCCAGTATTGATGGGAGCTTTCTTTTCAGTTGTAATTCATAAAATTTTTCTCTTAAAACAATCTTTCATGAAAATAGGTTTCTCAAGTCCAGTAGATGTTATTGCTCTTTCCATTATTGATGGCCACTTTATTTTCAGTTGTAATTCATAAAATCTTTCTCTTAAAACAATCTTTTAGGAAAATAGGTTTCTCAAGTCCAGTAGCTGTTATTGCTCTTTACAGTACTGATGAGAGCTTTTTTTTTTTAGTTGTAACTCATAAAATCTTTCTCTTAAAACAATCTTTCAGGAAAATAGGTTTCCCCAGTGCAGTAGTTATTACTGCTCTTTCCAGTATTGCCATAACCAATTGCACAATGGTAAGATGTCTATCTGACATAAAATTAGTCAGATTTTGATCCCAGCTTGAGGCAAGCAGTTAATCTAGCTGCACTGAGGAGCTGTGATACAGCAAAACAGGCTTGCCTGCAAATGATTATTCATGCTTTTGCTAGTTGATAGAGCACTATAGGGGGAGTAGATTTCATAATAAACATTAACTACTTGCGGCTTCACACTACATTCTATGGTTAATAAATTGAACGCAGTTTGGTTTGGCTATCAAATTGAACACTCTTGGTTACTTGGGTTTGTATCCATCCAATGAATAACCTGCTATGTAAGCTACCTTTTCTTTGCTGTATGCTAATAGCAAAGTGGTAAGATGTCTGTCTGATGTAAAATAAGTTGGATTTCGACCCTGGCTTGAGGCAGGCAGTTAATCTAACTGCACTGAAGAGCTGTTATACAACAAAATATCTGCTTGTCTGCAGATGATTACATATACATATATATATATATATATATATGAGTTCAAACAGAAAGTGGTATGTAAGTAAAATTCAAAATTAGATCCTAATAATATTAATCTTATTAAAAATAATACATTCAGAGAGCTCAATATAAATTGTCTTATCTATTTATAGAGCCAAATATGTAGATTTTAAAATAAAATCATCAAAATCCCATGTGTTATATAATTATTTCTACAAAGAAAATTTGCTTTGTCATCAAATAAAGACTTTATTACTATTAGTAATTTTAATAAAGATTTAGTCTCTGACAAAGCAAATTTTCTTTGCAGAAATGATCATACGACACATGTGATTTTCAAAGTTTTATTTGAAAATATATATATATATCTTATATATACTGAATTTTTTATCATTTCATCCCAGTTAAGTCAATAAATCCACTTAAATTTAATGGATTAAAGTGTGAAAGAATATGAAAAAGAAGAATGTTATTAAAGAGAGAGAACAATAAATTAACAGGAATTAAGAAGGGAGAAGATAATGACTGATGTTGCATTTAAAATTTTGAAGTTCAAAAAGCAAGATAGAGAGCAAGAAGAGAGTTCTACAAGTAAGAATTGTGAGAGAAGACAGTGTTAGCATAGAACTTAAGGGTTCATCTCAGTATTTCAACTGTAACATGAGGAGCTTAGTTGCCAATTTAGTAGTGGGAAATACTACTTTACCATATCTGTTTCTTGTTGATGCAAACTATGGTATCAAATGTAAGATTAATCAAATATATGCAGAAAAATTTGAAACTTTAGTCATTCTAATTAATATATATATAAATATATCTTCGCGTAAACTTTATATTGTGATGGTTGTTACAATGGTTTATAAAAGCATAGTATCACTACAAAAAATCTTTGTATTTCAGAGCTACATGTGCTCCTCATCTGGTAATAAGTTGAAAGGAAAAATTATCACTAGATGAGGAGCACACGTAGCTCCGAAGCACAAAGATTTTTGTGTAGTGATACTATGCTTTTATAAACCATTGTAACAACCATCACAATATAAAACTCTATGTTGTATCGAGCGCACTTTATAAAAGTAAATGCATGAACAGTGGGTTTAAAACCTACATGTTCTATAACTTCCTTACAATATATATATATATATATATATATATATATATATATATATATATATTAACACACACACACACACACACACACACACACACACACACACACACATATAAGTATTTAAATGTAGTTTTAAATTAGACCATTACCCAGTTATTTTAAAAAGTGCTCAATTCATTTATATTGTCGAACCATTATTGATTGCCTGAAGATACTGGAAGTTTGAAACCTCGGTTTCAGAAATAATTCATTTCAAAATTAAAATATAGATAGATAGATAGATAGATAGATAGATAGATAGATAGATAATGAACAGACTGAGATAGATAGATAGATAGATAGATAGATAGATAGATAGATAGATAGATAGATAGATAGATAGGAACAGACTCTGATAGATAGATAGATAGATAGATAGATAGATAGATAGATAGATAGATAGATACTGCAAGAAGAAAAACATGGTACAGGGAGGCAACCTTACAGTGATAGGAAAGTGGCTGGAGCCAAGTTGCTAGATCAGGACTGAAAATACTGCTGATTTATCTTTGGATCTTATCAAGGAGATCAAGGTAATTAGCATGGGCACCAAACCATATATGGAAGCAATATTTTAAGCATAGATTAATGGTAGACTTATATGTAACAGATTCCGGAGAGAAAAATTGTCTCACATGACAGTGAACCAACTTTTTTAATATCTTACTCAGCAATGTCAGCTGAGTAACATTAGCCATGCTAATGGAAAGCATAAAGGGTCTGTCAGAGGTTTAATGGTAAGAAGTTTAATTTTGTAGGTGTTAAAACTGGCAAGTCATCTTTCACCTTAGTTAGCAATAGAATTGAGGTCGTTTAGGACATTGGCTGTTATATTGACCTTCTTCGACTAATTATCCTGATTATCAAGTCAAGATTAAATGGTTGTGTCATCAGCATACATACCGAATTGAGGGATGATGTCACCAGAAAATTCAATAATAAAAATTAAAAACAGATTAGGATCATGGATAGAGCTCTGTGGTACACTCACATTAGTACAAAAGTATCTAGAAAAGTGGCCAGTCAGGATATGATTTGATGATTTGATAGGAAAGACTGGATCATTTTAAAAAATGTGTCCAGAGAAATCAGAAATTTTCAGTTTGTGGAGAAGACCTGTATGGCAAAAGATTTGCTCATATCTACTATTAAAAATATGAAAGCTATCTGTGGTGAAATTTTAAGATAATTACTTGCTCTCTCTCTCTCTCTCTATATATATATATATATATATATACATGTTTATGTATATTTCATGCAGTATGCAATCACCTGTGTATATTACAACATTTGTAATACACATCTGATGATTGCTTAATGCATAAAACTCTAAGTTGTGCCATTGTAGTACAGTATATATATTTATTAATATATATAAAAAGGCTCTCCTAATTCCACACTGAGCACAGTTTTATTAACACCTGAATAATAATATTATACACATGTGTTTTAATACACATATGTATATTTATAAATTCACACAATTATGTGTGTGTGTGTGTGTGTGTGTGTGTGTGTGTGTGTGTGTGTGTGTGTGTGTGAATGAACAATGCAAGAAACTTGATTTAATGACATGTATTGAAAACTTATTTACCCCATTGTATGTATGCAAGGCAAATAGATGTGCCCATACTGATTTTTATCTTTGGTGCCAGTTGTGTTCAGGCTTGGCAATCTTTCACTCATACAGTTAGAGAAATTATAGTAATTTGATTCCAGTGATAAACAATGTTTAATCCCAGGAGAGTCAGAAAATTTGCTCCAAAAAACATAAATGATTCCCTTCTTTTATTAGACACTTAAGTCTTGAATATCAACCATTATGATATACAACTTTGCAATATAAATTATACAGCATTGTCCCATTTTTCTAAAATATATCTTTTATAACTTTATATGAATATATTTGTTGAAATGTTACTCATATTGTAAGGATAGAATCCTATATGTGGTATAATTTTTGCCAAAAACTTACCATATGTGGAGATAAATAATGCAATAAACCAGATTTTTTTTACACTATTTACATTATTTGGTTTAATGTCCTTATCTTTGTTGCCATTTGTAAGACGTTTCACTACAGCTTTATTCAGGTGCTAGGAATTTTGGACCGAACCCTTCATTACAATCACTGGGGTATGTCATTCTCGTTCCTTTGTGCAAAGTCTCTTTGGTAGTCACGATTTATTTCCCTCTAATCCAACTCGAAGTTACTTGTTCACCACTGCTGTAGTAACATAGAGTTGGGTTAGAGGGAAATAACTCATGACTACCAAAGAGGCTTCACACAAAGGAATGAGAATGATATACTCCAGTGATAGTAATAAAGGGTTCGGTTCGAAATTCCTAGCACCTGAAGAAAGCCAGAACATACAACAGCCAAAATATACAAATGGCCACAAAGATGAGATCAATAGTACAAATAATGTAAATAGTGTAAATACTACCTCATCTCAGAAATATAGACAGATTATTTTTTTATTAATGTTCACCCAGTAAAAAACCCAAGAGTTGCTCAAGGAAGATCATTACTGAATAAAGAGGGTGGAATGGACGTAAAAAGAGGATTGACTGATTGATTTGTTTTCTAAGGTTTATCAACTTTTTGCAAGTTATTTAAAGACAGCAAATATTTTTAGATTGTAAAAATCTTTTCTAGGAAGATTAATAATGGTTTAGTGATAAAGTATTACTAATTAACCTATATTTGTGAGGATAAGATATCCTTTTGTATTTTTCACAAAGCATGTCCTAAAGATAATGGAATATAACAAACTAAACTGGAATCAGAACTTGATTCTAAGATCAATAAATGCAAACCAGTATTTAGACTTGATATATTTATAAGCCCTGTAGGAGAAGGAAGCAGAAAATGAGAATTGAAATATCTAAAATATGTAATGATTGAATCTGGAGTTTAATAGGTTATGATTATAGGATTCAGTTATAAATGCAAACCAGTATTTAAATTTGATATATTTATAAGCTCTGTAGGAGAAGGAAGTAAGAAATTAAAATTGAAATATCAAAAATATATAATGATTGAATCTGGAGTTTAATAAGTTATGATTATAGGATTCAGATATAAATGCAAACCAGTATTTAAATTTGATATATTTATAAGCTCTGTAGGAGAAGGAAGTAAGAAATTAAAATTGAAATATCAAAAATATATAATGATTGAATCTGGAGTTTAATAAGTTATGATTATAGGATTCAGATATAAATGCAAACCAGTATTTAAATTTGATATATTTATAAACTCTGTAGGAGAAGGAAGTAAAAAATTAAAATTGAAATATCTAAAATATATAATGATTGAATCTGGAGTTTAATAAGTTATGATTATAGGATTCAGATATAAATGCAAACCAGTATTTAAATTTGATATATTTATAAGCTCTGTAGGAGAAGGAAGTAAGAAATTAAAATTGAAATATCAAAAATATATAATGATTGAATCTGGAGTTTAATAAGTTATGATTATAGGATTCAGATATAAATGCAAACCAGTGTTTAAATTTGATATATTTATAAGCTCTGTAGGAGAAGGAAGTAAGAAATTAAAATTGAAATATCAAAAATATATAATGATTGAATCTGGAGTTTAATAGGTTATGATTATAGGATTCAGATATAAATGCAAACCAGTATTTAAATTTGATATATTTATAAGCTCTGTAGGAGAAGGAAGTAAGAAATTAAAATTGAAATATCTAAAATATATAATGATTGAATCTGGAGTTTAATAGGTTATGATAATAGGATTCAGTTATAAATGCAAACCAGTATTTAAATTTGATATAATTATAAGCTCTGTAGGAGAAGGAAGTAAGAAATTAAAATTGAAATATCTAAAATATATAATGATTGAATCTGGAGTTTAATAGGTTATGATTATAGGATTCAGTTATAAATGTAAACCGGTATTTAAATTTGATATATTTATAAGCTCTGTAGGAGAAGGAAGTAAGAAATTAAAATTGAAATATCCAAAATATATAATGATTGAATCTGGAGTTTAATAGGTTATGATTATAGGATTCAGATATAAATGCAAACCAGTATTTAAATTTGATATATTTATAAGCTCTGTAGGAGAAGGAAGTAAGAAATTAAAATTGAAATATCTAAAATATATAATGATTGAATCTGGAGTTTAATAGGTTATGATAATAGGATTCAGTTATAAATGCAAACCAGTATTTAAATTTGATATATTTATAAGCTCTGTAGGAGAAGGAAGTAAGAAATTAAAATTGAAATATCTAAAATATATAATGATTGAATCTGGAGTTTAATAGGTTATGATTATAGGATTCAGTTATAAATGTAAACCAGTATTTAAATTTGATATATTTATAAGCTCTGTAGGAGAAGGAAGTAAGAAATTAAAATTGAAATATCCAAAATATATAATGATTGAATCTGGAGTTTAATAGGTTATGATTATAGGATTCTGATATAAATGCAAACCAGTATTTAAATTTGATATATTTATAAGCTCTGTAGGAGAAGGAAGTAAGAAATTAAAATTGAAATATCTAAAATATATAATGATTGAATCTGGAGTTTAATAGGTTATGATTATAGGATTCAGATATAAATGCAAACCAGTATTTAAATTTGATATATTTATAAGCTCTGTAGGAGAAGGAAGTAAGAAATTAAAATTGAAATATCTAAAATATATAATGATTGAATCTGGAGTTTAATAGGTTATGATTATAGGATTCAGTTATAAATGTAAACCAGTATTTGAATTTTATATATTTATAAGCTATGTAGGAGAAGGAAGTAAGAAATTAAAATTGAAATATCCAAAATATATAATGATTGAATCTGGAGTTTAATAGGTTATGATTATAGGATTCAGATATAAATGCAAACCAGTATTTAAATTTGATATATTTATAAGCTCTGTAGGAGAAGGAAGTAAGAAATTAAAATTGAAATATCTAAAATATGTAATGATTGAATCTGGAGTTTAATAGGTTATGATAATAGGATTCAGTTATAAATGCAAACCAGTATTTAAATTTGATATATTTATAAGCTCTGTAGGAGAAGGAAATAAGAAATTAAAATTGAAATATCTAAAATATATAATGATTGAATCTGGAGTTTAATAGGTTATGATCATAGGATTCAGTTATAAATGTAAACCAGTATTTAAATTTGATATATTTATAAGCTCTGTAGGAGAAGGAAGTAAGAAATTAAAATTGAAATATCTAAAATATATAATGATTGAATCTGGAGTTTAATAGGTTATGATCATAGGATTCAGTTATAAATGTAAACCAGTATGTAAATTTGATATATTTATAAGCTCTGTAGGAGAAGGAAGTAAGAAATTAAAATTGAAATATCTAAAATATATAATGATTGCATCTGGAGTTTAATAGGTTATGATTATAGGATTCAGTTATAAATGCAAACCAGTATGTAAATTTGATATGTTGTAAGCTCTGTAGGAGAAGGAAGTAAGAAATTAAAGTTAATCATCAAATATATAATGATTGAATCAGAGTTTTAATAGGTTATGATTATAGGATTCAGATATAAATGCAAACCAGTATTTTAAATTTGATATATTTATAAACTCTGTAGGAGAAGGAAATGAAAATTAAAATTGAAATATCTAAAATATACAATGGTGGTCTGGAGTTTAATAGGTTATGATAATAGGATTCAGTTATAAATGCAAACCAGTATTTTAATTTGATATATTTATAAGCTCCTGTGAAAGAGTAAGAAATTGGTGATATCTAAAATATATAATGATTGAATCTGGAGTTTAATAGGTTATGATTATAGGATTCAGATATAAATGCAAACCAGTATTTAAAAATTTGATATATTTATAAGCTCTGTAGGAGAAGGAAGTAAGAAATTAAAATTGAAATATCTAAAATATATAATGATTGAATCTGGAGTTTAATAGGTTATAGTAATAGGATTCAGTTATAAATGCAAACCAGTATTTAAATTTGATATATTTATAAGCTCTGTAGGAGAAGGAAGTAAGTAAAATTGAAATATCTAAAATATATAATGATTGAATCTGGAGTTTAATAGGTTATGATTATAGGATTCAGATATAAATGCAAACCAGTATTTAAATTTGATATATTTATAAGCTCTGTAGGAGAAGGAAGTAAGGGTAAAATTGAAATATCTAAAATATATAATGATTGAATCTGGAGTTTCATACAGTTTAAATGTAGGGTTAAATTAGTAATAGTATTTAAATTTGATATATTTAGTAATCATTGGAGAAGGAAGTAAGAAATTAAAATTGAAATATCCAAAATATATAATGATTGAATCTGGAGTTTAATAGGTTATGATAATAGGATTCAGTTATAAATACAAACCAGTATTTAAATTTGATATATTTATAAGCTCTGTAGGAGAAGGAAGTAAGAAATTAAAATTGAAATATCTAAAATATATAATGATTGAATCTGAGTTTAATAGGTTATGATTATGATTCAGATATAAATGCAAACCAGTATTTAAATTTGATATATTTATAAGCTCTGTAGGAGAAAGGAAGTAAGAAATTAAAATTGAAATATCCAAAATATATAATGATTGAGATATAGGTTTAATAGGTTATGATTATAGGATTCTGATATAAATGCAAACCAGTATTTAAAATTTGATATATTTATAACTCAGGAGAAGAGTAAGAAATTAAAATTGAAATATCCTAAAATATATAATGATTGAATCTGGAGTTTAATAGGTTATGATTATAGGATTCAGATATAAATGCAAACCAGTATTTAAATTTATTATTTATAAGCTATGTAGGAGAAGGAAGTAAGAAATTAAAATTGAAATATCCAAAATATATAATGATTGAATCTGGAGTTTAATAGGTTATGATTATAGGATTCTGATATAAATGCAAACCAGTATTTAAATTTGATATATTTATAAGCTCTGTAGGAGAAGGAAGTAAGAAATTAAAATTGAAATATCTAAAATATATAATGATTGAATCTGGAGTTTAATAGGTTATGATTATAGGATTCAGATATAAATGCAAACCAGTATTCAGAACATTCCTTTATAGCTCTGTAGGAGAAGGAAGTAAGTAAAAAATTGGCTCAACTCTAAAATATAATGACTGAATCTGGAGTTTAATAGGTTATGATCATAGGATTAAGATATAAATGCAAACCAGTATTTAAATTTGATATATTTATAAGCTATGTAGGAGAAGGAAGTAAGAAATTAAAATTGAAATATCCAAAATATATAATGATTGAATCTGGAGTTTAATAGGTTATGATTATAGGATTCTGATATAAATGCAAACCAGTATTTAAATTTGATATATTTATAAGCTCTGTAGGAGAAGGAAGTAAGAAATTAAAATTGAAATATCTAAAATATATAATGATTGAATCTGGAGTTTAATAGGTTATGATTATAGGATTCAGATATAAATGCAAACCAGTATTTAAATTTGATATATTTATAAGCTCTGTAGGAGAAGGAAGTAAGAAATTAAAATTGAAATATCTAAAATATATAATGATTGAATCTGGAGTTTAATAGGTTATGTTTATAGGATTCAGATATAAATGCAAACCAGTATTTAAATTTGATATATTTATAAGCTATGCAGGAGAAGAAAGTAAGAAATTAAAATTGAAATATCCAAAATATATAATGATTGAATCTGGAGTTTAATAGGTTATGATTATAGGATTCTGATATAAATGCAAACCAGTATTTAAATTTGATATATTTATAAGCTCTGTAGGAGAAGGAAGTAAGAAATTAAAATTGAAATATCTAAAATATATAATGATTGAATCTGGAGTTTAATAGGTTATGATTATAGGATTCAGATATAAATGCAAACCAGTATTTAAATTTGATATATTTATAAGCTCTGTAGGAGAAGTAAGTAAGAAATTAAAATTGAAATATCTAAAATATATAATGATTGAATCTGGAGTTCAATAGGTTATGATTATAGGATTCAGATATAAATGCAAACCAGTATTTAAATTTGATATATTTATAAGCTCTGTAGGAGAAGGAAGTAAGAAATTAAAATTGAAATATCTAAAATATATAATGTTTGAATCTGGAGTTTAATAGGTTATGATTATAGGATTCAGATATAAATGCAAACCAGTATTTAAATTTGATATACTTATAAGCTCTGTAGGAGAAGGAAGTAAGAAATTAAAATTGAAATATCTAAAATATATAATGATTGAATCTGGAGTTTAATATGTTATGATTATAGGATTCAGTTATAAATGCAAACCAGTATTTAAATTTGATATATTTATAAGCTTTGTAGGAGAAGGAAGCAAGAAAATGAGAACTGAAATATCTAGGATAGATAATGATTGAATCTGGAGTTTAATAGGTTATGATTATAGCATTCAGGTATAAATGAAAATCAAGTCCCAAGTAGGCATCTGCGCAGATGACACTACAATATACTCCTGCACCACTAAGAAACCTGTCGTGGCGGACAGACATAATCTCGCTGCTGACCTTGAACAGGATCTACACTCTGTGGTGAATTGGGGCAAGAAGTGGCTTGTCAACTTCAATTCGTCTAAGACCAAGCTGTTTTCTGTCAACCATTACAGGCAACCTCTCCTGCCTCCCGTAAACATGGACCAAGCGATTCTCCTGGAGAGCAATACACTACGCCTCCTCGGACTTACTCTGTCCTCAGACCTCAAATGGAACCACTATATTGAATCCATAGCAAAATCTACTGCTAAGAAGGTTGGGTCACTATGTCAATCCAAGTTGTTTTTTCTGCCTGAATCCATCCTGCATATATGCAAGTCAACCATCTGTCCGTGCATGGAGTACTGCAGCCATTTATGGTCAGGCGCCCCTGCTATTCTCCTCAGTATTCTTGACAGGCTCCAAAGGAGAGTCTGTAATGTGATAGGTACTGATCTGGCGGCTCGACTGCAGCCACTTCCCCACCGTCGAAATGTGGCCTCCCTTTGTCTGTTTTATAAATACTTTCATGGCTTCTGCTCGGACAAACTTAAGTCACTGGTGCCTCCTCAGCAGGTGTTTACTCATGCAACCAGACTGGCAACTGGGTCCCACCCATTCACAGTCAGGTTAGCCAAATGCAGACGATAATTCTACTCCTGCAGCTTCTTCTCTCGAACTTCCCGCCTGTGGAACTCGCTCCCATATTCTTGCTTTCCTGATGGCTACAACCTCCAGAAATTTAAATGCAAAGTCAATACTCATCTATTAACCACTGGACTCTAGCTCTTTCCCCAGCCCCGTATATCCTTCTCTTTCTCTCCACTTATGTATCTGTCATCGCACCTGCTTTCTCAGTTTTCTATTGCTCCTTTCTAACTAGTTTGTACTCCTCACTCTTTTCTAATTAATCTTTTTACAGTTATGTAGCCCCCTGCACATCAGTGGCAATTATGCCTTGTTTGTGGTGAAATGATTAAAAAAAAACAAAAAAAAACAGTATTTCAACTTGATATATATATAAGCCCTGTAGGAGAAGGAAGCAGAAAATGAGGATTGAGATATCTTGGATATAATAGTGATTGAATCTGGAATTTAATAGGTTATGATTATAGC
The DNA here is from genome assembly GCA_037127315.1 of Ascarosepion bandense. Lineage (NCBI taxonomy): Eukaryota > Metazoa > Mollusca > Cephalopoda > Sepiida > Sepiidae > Ascarosepion > Ascarosepion bandense. The sequence continues at coordinate 342,036 of JBBBDQ010001229.1, read as the reverse complement.
ATTCGGGGATGCATCCTCTTATCTGTCACTTTCACAAAGTTTACTTCTTGGGAATAAATCTTCTTAAATATGAGACACAAAACAGTAATTTTCTCACCGGCGCAATGTGGCTTCCTTGTGTCTCTTCTACAAATATTTTCATGGGCACTGCTCTGATGAACTTAGTTCCCTGTTGACCCTTATATATGAATTTACTCGAGCCACAAGTTTAGCAACTATGTTGCACCCTTTTACTGTTAAACCAGTAAATGTAAACGCAAATTCTACACCAGTAGCTTCTTTTTTGCACTTCCATCTGTGAAATTCCCATTTGTTTACTTGCTTCCGCAACAGCTACAATCTTCAAGAATTTAAATGTAAGGTCAATTAGCATCTCCTATCTCACTGACTTGCATCCTCTCTCTCATGCTCTTTTCTCCATCCACTCCACTCTCATCAGTATTCTTATCCTTCTCTCCCCCACTTCATGACACCCTCCTATAACCTGTCACTTTTTCTCATAACTTTCCTCCTATGTAACTCCCCTGCACACCAGTGGCAGTAAATTGCCTTGCTTGGGGTGATATGATTATAAACAAAATTAAAAAAAAACAAAGAGGCTTTTTTATTATTATTTCACTCTAAGCAATGTGAGACCGCCACTAATATGCAGGAGATTACAGTGAGAAAAATATCTGGTTACAGAGGGTATTAAAACAGGATAAAACATGAATTGGATTCAAGAAGATAGAAGATGGTAAAAAGGTTGCATTTAAATTTTTGGTGATTGTAGCTTTCAGGGAAACAAGTAAATAGAAGGGAGTTTTACAAGTGGAAATGTGAGAAACGAAACTGAGTAAAAGTGGCAGTTACACTAAACTATTTCAAAGGTAAAAAATGCCAATCTAATAGCAACAGTTAAATTCATGTGGACAGGGCACCAGGAAAATAAAACTTTTCAGAGCAATTGCCATGAAAATTCAAGGTAATTCAATGGCGCAGACATGGCATGGTGTGTCTTTGCCATAAAGATCTAAACTAATTAAACTAAGGGATGAATTTCCTCAGAATATTTACCATAAAAATAGCCAGAAAATAGTAATATATCTTCAACATTATATTAGTAGATGAAACACAAAGAACACTCATATTTAATATCAGAAAGAGACAGTTAAAATTTCTAGCACACATACTGAGGAAAGAGTGCTTGGAAAATCTAACACTTACAGGACAGATTGAAGGTAAAAGTGACAGAGGAAAACAAGGCATATCTTACCTAGTCAACTTGAGTAAATGGATGGCAAAACAAGCTTGAGGAAAGATATGAAAAAGGTAAAATTTATTAATGTTACAAAGGACAGGACATTGTGGGAGTCATGACCTCCAGCAACCTGAAGGAACATGGCACATAGAAGATGAAGATATGGAATATTGTGTTAACCAAATATATGTTTCTATGGTATATATATATATATATATATATATATATATATATATATATATATATACATTACAGACTTATTTATGAGTAATTTGCTAACCAAGATAGTAAATTTGGTTCTCACAAAATAAATTGACAGTCCTCTTATTTGGCAGTGAATGTTAGACAATCTCTTCACATATGAAGAAGAGACTTGAAGTAACAAAAATGAGGTCCTACAGAGAATACTACAGATCAAACATGTGTGCAATAACAAAATTTTAGAAAAAAATGAAAACAAAAAGGAGACTTATGCTCAGCAACAGAAAGTGAGAGTTGAAATTGCTAGGCTACATAATGAGGAAAGAGGGCTTGGAAAATTTGCTGCTCAAAGGAGAGATTGAAGGCAACATATACAAAGGAAAACAATGCCTAACCTACCTGGTGAGCTTGAGTAAATGGATTGTTGAATAGGGTTTAGAAGAGATACTAAAAAATTAAAGAGCTATAGAGGAGAGGAAATTGAGGAAAGCTGGATTAATCATGCCCTGAAGGGACACAGCATACAGAAGAAGAAAAAGAAGAAATTTCAATATCACATAGTCTTATCATTCATAAGATTATCAGTTTACTTTTAACTTAAATGAATAATCTTATTATCAAAATTATCTTTAGCAAAACAGATTATCTGTTTTAGAAAAACTACAAAAACAAGAAATTTGCTATGTGCCAAAAGAGTTTTGGACTGAATAAATATATTAAAAAAATAAATTTACAGAATTTAATGAAGAACTGTCAAAATATAGCAGCCATTTTGTTTTTGAATCAAATTTTATACAAAGTTTTGTTTATTTTCTTAAAGCAATGAACTTCAAGGCTGATTTGTAAGAATAGCTGATGAGTTTAATTTCAAAGGAATAAAACCTTTTAGCTTCTGCCTTTTCAGAATCTGCACCATCATCAATTACAAGCAAAAAGTTATTGTCTGTGGTAAAAGCTCATAGTTTCCAAGCAACTCTTAATAAGACAGTCAATGAAAAATAAACTACTCTAAAAACATAAAAAGTGAATTCTTTTAGTTGTCCATTCATTTTTTTCACTGCTATTCCTGCTGTGATGGTTTTTGATATTGTATAGATAGAGGAAACTGACTAAAAGCTTTTGGGGCTGCAGATATGTTGGAACAGTTTGGTGGGAAAAGACAAGATTTAAAACCAGCTTCAGAATAGAAAACAATGGCCAAAGATGCTATTTCTTCTGGAAGAATTATGGTTACTGTAGAAACTGGTTAAGTGTTAGGAAAAAAAAAATTAAAAACACATGCAAATAAAAGATAGTAAATGTGATTAAGAGCCAGAAAAGAAATAATAAGAAATCCCCAAAAACTTTTTTCAAAATTTCTCAAGAATCCAACTTTGCAGTGATCAAATGTTTGTTTCATATTTTCTTTTTCTCAAAAACTACATAATGAAAGTAATTGATCCAAAGCAGAAAAAAAGATTCACCAAAAATTGTTCACAGAATTCTTTTACTGTGAGATAAAGTGGATGTGATGCCACAATAAGATCTGTCTGCATAAAACCATTTTTGCTTTTAAGCTAATCTTTAGAAATTTACTTGACCAAAGAATTTTGTTTGTGTTGTTCGAAAAGAATTTTGTGGGTGAAGTGAAGTTTGTATTATATTTTCTTTGTTAATCATCAATTGTCTTAAAAGTTGCTTGGAAACTGAGCTTTTAGCATCAACAATAACATTTTGCTTGTAATTGTCAGCAGTGCCAATTCTGAAAAGACAGAAACTAAAAAGTTTGAAATTAAACTCATCAGCCATTCTTAGATTTCAACCTTGAAGTTCATTGAGTGAAGAGAATAAAACCAAAAAAATGTATAATCTATTGAAATTTAGTTTTGACTTTCATCCTAAAAAGAGATGTTTTCTAGGTTAAATGTGATTTGTAGTTTTTCATTGCTTCCACCTTTTAAAAAACTTACACATTTTAAGAACCGCTTCTCAATGATTTCATAACCAGACTGATCAAACATAAGCAAAAAGTACATCTGTGTACATTATTTACATTGTTAGGACTGTTGTGCTCATCTTTATTACCATATCAACAACGTTTTCTACCTCTCTGATCTTCCTAAGATGATTGGAATTTTGAACTAAACACTTTATTTTGATCACTGGGGTACATTGTACTCATTTCATGTGTCATGCCACTTTGAATGTCTTTGTTTAACTCATTTTCTCAGTTTTTGTTTGCCACTGCTGTAGCCAGGTATCGAACTCACAACTCTTTGGGTCAAGTCATTGAATCCAACCAGCGCTTTATCCACTATATTCACAATATACCCCAGTGATCAAAATAAAGACTTCAGTTCGAGATTCCAATCACCTGAAGAAGGTCAGAGCATACAACATCTGAAACATTGTGAATATGACAATAAAGGTGAGGACAACAGTTCAAACAATGTAAATAATTCCTCATCTCAGAACTGAAATGTGGTTCTACAGAAGGATGCTGTGAATATCATGGATTGAGCATGTGAGTAATGATGATGTCTTAGAATTGATGAAAACTAAAAGGAAATTAATAGTGAGCATCAAGAAGAGACAGTTTAAGTTCCTGGGACATGCAATAAGGAAGGAGGGCTTGGATAACCTGATACTAACAGGCCAGATACAGGGATAAAGAGACGGGGAAAGCAGCGGTTAACATATTTGAAGAGCCTAATCAGGTGGATGATAGAATGAGGTTAGTAAAGCCACTAATAAAAAAATTCATGTCCTTTTAATGAAATACTAACCTTTAAATGACACATGACAAAATTTGAGTGTAATCGGATTATTAGTTTACAAATTAATTATTTTAATGAAGTTACTGTTGCAAATTTTCAAAACAATGGAAATATCTGAATTTCATATGTTGATAAAGCATTGCTTTCTGATGGGAAAAATACTGTTCAAGCAAAGTAATGACTTCAATACCATACATCTGACTTATAATATATTTGCATTATATGATATCTGAATTACATAAAACATTTTAAAATCTTTCATACCTCATGTTTAATATTATCACACATTTTCTCAATTTTGATGTTCACACTTAGCTAAAAACCTGTGATTTTGAGTGCTGATCCCTCAGTCTGTCCTCATTTGAAACAATGGTATAATATAATCAACCTACCTTCATTTGTCATTGTGCAAAATTACCCTAAACATAATAAATATTGATTAAATATTATTAAATACAGCATAGAAATTGTTGTGGCTATGTTATGTCGCCAAGTATAAATGAATAACTCAACAACAGAATCAAAATATAAGTTGTATTCTGCGGAAAGATGGTTAGTATGTACAGAAGTGATTAGTAATATTTACAATAGAAAGATACAAGAGTCCAATCTGTCATAAGACGTGTGTATACGTGATTACTTCCGGTACGCCACCGGAAGTGTGACTAACTCTTCACTGACTCGCACTGACTCTTCAGTAACTCATTAGAGACTCTCAAGTGACTCTCTACAACTCTCTTGTAGAGAAACCACCATTGCTATATATAGCAATGGGAACAGTCCATTTGTAGTCAAATAGGAACGGCGCCCTAACAGGCTATAAATTGTGATTCATAAGTTTGCAACTTCATGATGGTTCTGCTATTTGTTTATAGATTCTTGATAAAATACAAAGAAGAACCTGCAATGATATTAGTCCTGATTTGACATCTTGGCTTCAGTCTGTTTCCCCTGCAATAACCTAGCTTCTCTGAGACTTCTCTATAAATATTTTCATGGCAATTTATCTGATGAGCATTTCTCTTTGATTTTTAAGTACTGTACTAGATAGATCACATAATTTTTCAGTTGAGATGGCTAAATGTAACCATAAGTTTTATGCTAACAGTTTCTTCTGTCATACTTCTCTCTTGTGGAATTTTCTTTCAGCTTCTTGCTTTCCAGCCAACTTTGACTTTAAAAAACTTATGTACAGTAGCAATCTCTATCTTTTGCCTTCTTAATTCTTGTTCTTTTTTTTATCATTGTCTTCTCTTTTAATGTTTTTTTTTACCTCAAATTATTTCACCCTCGCAACCCCTTGCATCTTAGTGGCTTTATTTTCATGCTTGGTATGAAATGATAAAAAACAAAATTTTATCTTAAAACTATTATATTTTCTAAGAGATTAATTAAAAATTAAATCAATAAAATGTTAATAAATCCGTAGGATCTGTAACGTGGTTGATACTGACTTGGCAGACCGGCTGCAGCCGCTCTCACACCGGCGTGATGTAGCTTCCCTGTGCCTCTTCTACAAGTACTTTCATGGCTTCTGCTCCGATGAGCTTAGATCACTGGTGCCGCCTAAGCACGAATTTACACGAGATACTAGATTAGCAACTAGGTCCCACCCTTTTACAGTTAAACAAATAAGATGTAACCGTAAATTCTACTCCAACAGCTTCTTTTCTCGCGCTTCCCGCCTGTGGAACTCCCTTCCACAACTCTGCTTTCCCGACAGTTACAATCTCCAGATGTTTAAATGTAGGGTCAATAGATACCTCCTATCACACTAACTCCCAACTATTCTCACAACACTCTCATCTACCCAACCCTCATTCTCGGTATCCTCACCCGCCTATCACCCACCCTCTGACATTTCCTATATTTAATCAGCCTTTCTCCACTCTACGTAGCCCCCTGCACAGTAGTGGCAGTGACATGCCTTGCTCGGGGTGAAATGCTTATAAAAAAAAAAAAAAAAAAAACTATTATTCCATTGATGCAAATCTTCACTGACTTCAACTCACACTTTCAAGTGAGTAACAAAGTGCAACTTGAGGTTTGTCATTCCAGACAGCACATTCCCAATGAAAATAGTCTCTGATGTTTTCCTTGATATACAGTTTGTCTGAAATTATTAAGAAAATCATATAAATCAAATTTGATTTGAAAAATTTTTTTGTCAAATTTTAAATGATTTCAATGTCAAAAAAAAATATTGAATTTAAATTTTTAGGTAGTTTTGTTTTTATGAAGTGTACTTTCCTTTTTAATTTCATCAGTTTAATGGCAGCCATTTATTTTGCATACTATCTACACTATACTCTTTGGGCATTTATGCCTTAGCTATGCTAATTAGTCAGTCATTTATATATAACATTTGTAATATCTTGATTTTGGTATCTCAATTTGGTTTAGTGTAGTTGAGTTTGTTTAGCAGCATATCAACCACTATAGGTTATTTAATGCTAAAATTGAAATGTTTTAAACACAGTTTAATGGCTTCAACTGCAAATAACATTTCTTATTGGTAATTTAACTATATATATACATTGTTGATAATTTTTATATAAAAATGAACTGCTGCTATTTTAACTATAAAAAATGTGTTTTTATACTTTTATATTGTGCTTTGCTTTTGTTTAGGGGTTTATTATTTGCCCATAGCTGGTTCCCTAATAGCTGCTACCACCCTTAATTATAGTGAACATAGGAACAATAGCAATTAAGAAGTAGTTCCATCATCCACAAAAGTGCCAATCTCCTAATCAGAAGACTTGCTGCTGGATGTAGTTTATCATCATATCCAGGACTCTCTAATTGCAATTTGCATGTTAGGCTGATACTTTTGTGAACAACTACATATTCTATCTTCTTGCAGTTGATGTTTAGTCCCTTATTCTTACTTTCCTTTACTACACACAGAAGGAGTTATTAAAGTTTCCTTTCTCCCAATAACACCGTGTCATCAGTATATATGCTGTTAAAATTGTGACTGCCAATAAAGAACCCTGTTAGGACTATTAATTCTTTCAAAATGACCTCACCGAATAGTTTGAATAAGTCCAGTGAGTATACACTTCCTTGTCTTACACTCCTTTTTATTCTTATAAATTTACTGAATCTTTTTTTCAATACATATGCCAGTGGTTTGCTGCTGAGTATTGATTCTGGATTATTCTAATATTCTTCCCAAATATATCATGGTTGCCTAGTAGTTCCAACAATACTTTGTGATATACTTTATCAAAGGCTGTTGCATAACCTATAAAACATAGCTATACATCTTTTAGCATTTGATTCTTTCATACACATACATTCATACATAATTCTCTCATGTTATTTAGAACAGAAAATCATTCCATCAGTTGTCACGTGTATACATCTTTACTGACTCATAAATGCACACATTCATACAAAATTTCTCTCAACACATACATTCATAACTGATTCTCTTATCTTATTTAAAAAGAAAATTTGTTCCATCACTTGACACATATATGCAATACTTGTTATGTATTTTGAACGGAAATGTATTTTGTCACTATCATTCACACATATTTATGTTATCAACATATACACACACTTAACTTGTCTATGGTTTGGATGCGCTTAAGACACATTAGTTTTGTTTACATATACTTACACATTCATAATAAATATTGAATGTTTTTATTACACATTGACACACACTCTTAAACAGACACAAGTTTTTCTTCTACATTTAATATTCATCCATTGCTTTATCACACATGACATGTATCTGACCAATGAAATTATACCTCAATCAACATACTGTCTCTTGGATTTTTAAATCATTCATCTTTAATAAATCTCTGAAGAAGCTTGTAAAAAGTGAAACATGTTAGATTAAAGATACTTTTTTCCTACTTGTTCTTTACTTATTCTATTCATCTCTCTTTAACTAAGCTTGCCAATTTTTTGAGAATTCTAACTTATCCATCACCATAGAAGTGTAGCCTTTATCAGCTGGCTCTATGATGATAGTGGTGTCACTCTACAAGGTCTTGATTTCCAACCTCAAACACTCTAATGTTGCTATAAGTTTTTTATGATATAGACTGTGTTTGCTTTGTTGTATATATTTTTATTTTTAACAGTTCAAATAGTAGAATTCCTTTTTACACTACTGGCCATAATTATTAGGCTACCCCAGTGTTTTAAGAAAATGATGTATTTCATACTATTTTTAGTATTTATTGCCAAGTGAATAATTGTTAATGAAAATAGAATGGTTCTTTTGTTAATACTGCACAATAACATGTGCATCATATGAATTTATAAATATTTAATAATTATCTATATTGCAGTTTTATCAATGAAGGAATGAAGAAAATTTAGGGTGATTCGGATGAGTTCATCTTTGCTTCTTTGCCTTGTAAAATTTTGCAAAGTAATAATAACAAAAGAACCATTCTATTTTCATTTACAATTATCCTCTTAAAAATAGCATGAAATACATCATTTCTTTTAAAAAATTGGGGTGGCCTAATAATAATGTACATGTTAATCTATGCTGACTCTTGCAGTTATGCCTAGAATTGAACACATCATTCTTGGCTTCCTTTACTGTCTCTATTAACTATATATATTTTCTGTCCATCCTCTACCAAAATAATACCTCTGTTGACTTCTGTGGATTATCAATTCAAAGATTATGCTAATTTCACATCTGTTGGTTCAGATTTTATTTGAAATATTGCTAGAAGGAAAGTGTTCATTAAAATCTCTAGTCTAACAAAGCTAATTGTTGCATCCAAGATTGCACACATACATCAATAGGGTTATCATTTTTATGATTTATGTGATTTTTACTACTTATCAACATTTTTCAGGTTATTAAAGAAACAGAAAATATTTTTAATTGTAAGGATTTTTTTGAGATAATAATGATTTAGTGATACAAGTTGTACTAATTAATTCATTGCTGGAGGGAGAAGAGATGGACTCACACCTTTCCTAAGAGTATATGTTTGAGTTTGAGTTTTGTTTAACACCATATCAACTTCTGTGGGTTATTTAATGCCAAAAAGGTGTTAAGGTATTTTTTTATGTCTGTTATTGTGAGAAAGTTGATTTAGTCAGATTTTAAATTAAATTTTTTTGTTTTTATTCTTTTTTATTTTAGAAAACTGAAAATGTCTTCTAGTTTTGTATTCAAAAATGTTTTGCTGAGAATAATTTTTTTCCTTCAAAAATATGTTATAGTAATAATTCTTTCTTATAAAATGTATTGTTGGTAATATTTTTCCTTCAAAAATGTATATTTTTCTATAAAAGTCTATTTTATGTATATATTTCTATAAAAGTGTATTTTTATATTTTCATAATGTTTTGACCCCAGTTTGGGGGTTAACTATTTGCCCATACCTGGGACCCTAACAGGTACTACCACTCCGGGTCACGATAGACCTGAGAACAAAAGCAGTTAAGAGTTGGTTCCATGCTCCTCACAACCTCTCAATCAGAGGCCTTGCTGCCAGATGCAGTTTACTGTTATGCCCAGGACTAAGAGTATATGTACATAAGTGAATATATTAATCAAAACTGGAATTGGAACTCTTCTCTCTGATTTCCAGTCCCAAGCCATTATCCATGTTTCCTCCCAAACATCCAAACTTCCAGCATTATTCCTAAGTATTCACTCACCCAAGTACACATCAGGTGTTTATATTGGTGATCTTATGAGAACTGGAAGTTCAACGAGATATAGCTGTTAGCTGCAAGAAGAGAAAGACAAATTTTTAAAGCCTGTTATATGTTTCTTTCCATAAGTTCATTTGGAATCCATTTCTTGTATTTCTGATTTTTTCTGTTTTGATCAAGAAGAGAAATGATTAAATGCTTTCTGTTCCTTTCCATATGTTGATTTGAACGCACTTACCTTCATTCTTAATTTTTCTATGTTGTTTAATAAGAGAAAGACAAGTGCTTAAATGTACCTGTTAATTAGTTTTTGTAGAAGTTGCTTCTATTTAACTTGCTTTCGAATTTCTCTTTTGAGGAAGAAAATAGGACAGATCTTGAAACACTAACCTATGGTAATTAAATTTCATGTGGAAAATATCTCTCTTGCTTTCATTTTTTATTTTTATTTTGAGCAATAGCAGAAATACAAGTGTTTAAACACAGACTCATGTTATTTTCCATACATGGTTTTTGGAACTTACTGGTAAATTTTTTGTGCTGGGCAGGAACGGAAATACAAGTGTTTAATCACTGACATACACTACTGGCCATAATTATTAGGCCACCCCAGTTTTTTTAAAAAATAATGCATTTCTTACTATTTTTAGTATTTATTGCCAAGTGGATAATTTTAAATGGCAATAAATACGAAAAAATAGTATGAAATACATCATCTTTTTGAAAAAACTGGGAAAGCCTAATAATTATGGCCAGTAGTGTATATTATTTTTCCTACATGGATCTTCAATCTTGCTCATAGATTTTTCAGTGCTGAGCAAGAATAGAAAGTCAAATGTTTAAACACTGACCTATGTTTGTTTAAGTTCTTGTGAAATATATATCTCATGCTTCTAAATGTTACTCTTTTTAGCAAGAACAGAAAGAAATGTGTTTAAATACTGACCTAAGTTCTTTTCCATAAGTTAATGCAGACTCCATTTGCCTTGCTTATAAGTTTTAAAATGTTGATCAATATTCTTTTTAATAAATTATCATGGAACCCATTTTCCAGGTTTTATTTTTTGCTAAGAACTACAACTGATATACAACATTTTAGAGATTTTACAAGAAAAAAAATATTTCCCTAACGTTATACAAAAGTTGAAACTGGAAACCAATGCATCAACTTTATAGCTTCCAAGAAAATGCAAAAGAATTATAAAATTTTTACTTAACTTGCTTGATTTACTTAACTGATTAGAGATTATTCAATACAAAATTGAAAATTAGAAAAATGGATAGAAAATAGAAAATAAATAAATTTTTTGACAAGTCAAAAGAAATGATGTGTGAGTTTTCTGATTTCATTTCCTACACCAAATTAAATTGAAAGAAATTAAGAAACCAAATAATTTCAAAATGACAGTCTCAATAACCTGAAGAAATTCTATGTTTAAGATTTTAGATACTGAATAATCTTCACAAAACTGACCTGAAAATCGTATAAAGAAGCCTAAGGAGATATTTTTGGTTGGTACAAATTAATATGAAAAATGTGTGTACGTGTGTGTGTGTGTGTGTGTGTGTGTGTGTGTGTGGTGAGGTGGGGTAAATAGACCCACTATTGCACCAAGAAGTAAGTGAAGTCAATTAAAATTCAGAGGTCAGGGAAGGAAATCTGACAAGGCTTGGAAATAAGTATCTTCTTAGCAAATGTCTGATAATTAAAAGTTCCAAAAGCAATAAATACTTGAAAGAGACTAATAAAACGTATCATCACTGCCAAGGAAAATAAATTACCATCTGTAGAGCAGAATTCTAGCAGTCATCCAGGATTTATACCTCATTTAACATAAGCAGAATGCATCACTAAGGATGGTCGACATTGGTAGACTTCAGATGGAATTATTATGGGAAGAAGTTTTTTGAAAACCCACTAAAAACAAAAAAAAATGATCTGACAATTGCTTTTACAAGGTATAGACTTTTTAATGAGCTCCTTGTATCATATTTAAGCTGAAGCTTCAGTTCCTCAGAAATGAGTTTTACATCATTAATATATTGATATTAGTTTAATATTAAAATTCTGGTAAATTAGCAGTGGTCAGACCATTCAAATGGTAGCAATGGAATCAAGTGGTACACATTAGCATATTGGATCCTTTTTTCTTTTTAGTTTACCTATACAAAAAAAAAAAAAGAACACTTACAGTGATATAAGATTAAAAAAACAGTTCTTGTACAGTCAATAAAGTTATTCCATTTGGAAACAAAAGAGCAAATAGCCTGGTAAGTACCTAGATGGTTTAGTGCTCAGGAATAACAGGCGTTGTAAGCTATGTGTAGTTAAAGTAATGAATCAAAAGTAATGAAGCTCAAAATAAGAAATATATAGCAGAGTTACAAATTCAGTCAAGTTTGGTATATTCACTTATTCACAAAATAAGATATGAATCCATCTCTTTTCTCCCAAACTGTAGGGTAATTAGAAGAACTTTTATCAGCAAATCATTCTTCTTCATGTATCGTGTCTCTTCCACTTATGAAACTGAATTTTGATTGACTTCACTTACTTCTTGGTGCAATATTGGGTCTATTTACCCCACCTCACCACCACCACACATACACACACACACACATCTGATTCAGCCATATCAAACCTTCTGACCTCATAGAAAAACAATCATCAATGCTAATGGTGGATTCATTGAATATGTATGACAAAAAAATCTTGTCATTCAATGCTTGTCTAATTGGTATCTCTTTCAGCTCCCACTCTGCCAACTGCTTGCTGAGGCCCATCAAGCATATCTTGTACTGCCTTTCCCTGTCTCTTTTTCCTTTCAGCCATCCTGTGAGTATCAGATTCTCCAGACCCTCCTTCCTCAGCTATCTCTTCCTGATGCTAAGTATAAGTTTACTTCTTGTTTGCAACCTCTTCAACACGTTGTTGTTGCTCACATGCTCAATTCATGGTATCCTCAGCATCCTATTGTAGAACCACATGTCTCCAAAAACTTCTTGCAATCTGAAAATATTTTTTGCATTTAAATAACCTGTAAAATTTTGATAAGCCATGAAAAACAAACCAATCAAACAAAAACTCAAGTTCACCAAATCCACTGAACTGTTACAGATTGGGCAGAATCAAGAAAGGTCAGTCAACATCAAGTCAACACCATGAAATATCTCAAACCGGACATAACCAGGACTATGTCTAAAATTGATAGCAATCATCTGATTCAGCCATATCCAAACTTCCAACCATATAAAGAAAAAACCATCAATGCTAATGGTGGGTTCATTGAATATGTATGACAAAAAGAGTCACAAGATCATTTATAGTTTTCAAATAAAACTTTTATTTCAGGAGCTGTGCATTTATCTAAGTTCATGCAAATGTCCTCAAAAGTTGATGCACCTTGTACAATATGGTAAATAATAAATATTGCACTCTATCTGGTTCACATATTTTTTCATAATCTTGTAAACATAATTTTATTCTTATAAATAGTGATTAATGTTTTATAATCTTGTAAATGTAAGTTTTTTCTGTATTTGTCTATAATTCTAAGATGAGGGAGTATTTACATTATTTACATTGTTCGAACTGCTGTTATGTTTTCGATGTTTCACCCATTGTACATTTCTTCCTTCTTCAGGTGCTAAGAATTTCAAACCAAACCCTTCTTTTTGTCACTCTGGTATATCATTCTCATTCCATGTGCAATGCCACTTTCGGATGCCATGTAGTTATTCCCCTTAAATTCAGCTCTTTTTAAGTTATTTGTTCATCACTGCTGTAGCAAGGTATTGAACTCAAAACTCTGGAATAAATCACAGGAACTGACACTTATACCAACTGTGCCATGTGTCCTTGAAGACATCAATGTATGAAGTTTTAGCACTTATAAACCTAATGTCCAGTAATTATTTTTTTACCAGAGGTCATACAGCAATCATTGAAGCTAATGATTTTCTGTAGTTCTCTGTATCACTGGTTTCTATATTGTATTCATTTCTATGCTTGGCCAGTGTGGATTTTTGTGGCCTCTTATATGCACTGATTCCTTAAATTTATTTACTTTCCAATGATGATCTCTATCAATTATTTCAAATTCCTCCTAAAGAGAACCATGATCCACTTTCTCCCTCCATATATGGTCTGCTATGTTTGATTTTTTTTATCTCCCCTTGTGTTATGGCCTTTTGATGTTCTTGTGGTCGGAACCTAAGGGGGCAGCCTGTTTCTCCTTTATAGTTTTTTTTCCCAGAGTGACATTGAATGGCATACACACAGTTATTAGTCATATTCTCCTATATTGGAGGTCTTACTTAGGAGAGGTATCTGCAAAATGTAGAACTATTTTTAAAGGTTGTGCTGATGCTATATGGACCACAAATCATTTGTATTTTCTCTGATAATCCCTTCACATAGGGTAGGCAGACTGAGGTTGTTTTCTGAGTGTTGTCATCCTCATGCATTCGTGTATGTTTGTTGAAGCTGTTGTCATGTACCCAGGGTAGTTCTTACATTGTAGGGTATTTTTTTTTATTTTTTTTATTTTTTTTAATCATTTCACTCCAAGCAAGGCATTGCACTGCCAATATTGTGCAGGGGGTTTCATAGGGGAAGGTAAAGAGAAAGAGTGGTTAGATATAGGAAATGTCAGAAGGAGGGTGATAGATGGGTAAGGATACCGAGGATGAGGGTTGGGTAGATGGGAAGAGTGTTTGAGAGAATGGATATGAGTTAGTGTGTTAGGAGGTGTCTATTGATCTTACATTTAAACTCCTGGAGATTGTAGCTGTTGGAGAAGCAATCATGTGGAAGGGAATTCCACAGGTGAGAAGTGTGAGAAAAGAAGCTGTTGGAGTAGAAACTGCAGTTACATTTTATTGGTTTCACTGTAAAAGGGTGGAACCTAGTTGCTAATCTAGTATTTCATGCAAATTCATACCTAAGGGGCACCGGTGATCTCAGTTCATCAGAGCAGAAGCCGTGAAAGTATTTATAGAAGAGGCACAGCGAAGCCACGTCACACCAGTGAGAGAGTGACTGCAGCCGGTCTGTCAAGTCAGTATCAATCACATTACAGACTCTCCGTTGTATTTTGTCAAGAACCCCAAGGAGAATAGCAGGGGCACCTGACCAGATATGGCAGCAGTATTCAATACACGGGCGGATGGTGGATTTATATTTGTGCAGGATAGATTCAGACAGAAAAAAAACTTTCAGGCCCTGCACAAAGAACTGACTTTCATAGCAGCAGATTTAGCATTGCTTATACTGACCATTTCTTGTTCATATGTTTCCAGGTTGCTGCTTATGACTTTTGATCATTGTTGCAAGCATCTTCAAAGATTGCAGTATGAGCTCTGGTAAGAAAGTGATAATTGAGACATTAGATTTTTAAGTTCCCAAAACTTCAGACACTAATGTCTTCAAGTACACATGGTCCAGTAGATATACGTGTTTGTTCAAGTGGCTTGACTCCAAGTGTTGAGAATTCAATACCTACAGCAGTAGTGAACAAATAACTTAGAGAGAGTTGAATTAAAGGGGGATAACTACATGGAATCCGAAAGTGGTATTGCCCATGGAATATGAATGAAAACACTTGTCCAAACACTAGAAAAATTAAATAAAAAGCCTAATCACAGTACCTTGTCAGTTATCTTTAGCAAAACTTGTATAAAAGAGGGACTGCTGCCCATATACTATATATATATATATATATATATATATATATATATATATTTTTTTTTTTATAAGCATTTCACCCCAAACAAGGCATGTCACTACCACTACTGTGCAGGGGGCTACGTAGAGTGGAGAAAGGATGATTAAATATAGGAAATGTCAGAGGGTGGGTGATAGGCGGGTAAGGATACCGAGAATGAGAGTTGGGTAGATGAGAGTGTTCTGAGAATAATTGGGAGTTAGTGTGATAGGAGGTGTTTATTGACCCTACATTTAAACATCTGGAGTTTGTAACTGTCGGGAAAGCAGAGTTGTGGAAGGGAGTTCCACAGGCGGGAAACACGAGAAAAGAAGCTGTTGGAGTAGAATTTACGGTTACATCTTATTTGTTTAACTGTAAAAGGGTGGGACCTAGTTGCTAATCTAGTATCTCGTGTAAATTCGTGCTTAGGCAGCACCAGTGAACTAAGCTCATCGGAGCAGTAGCCATCAAAGTACTTGTAGAAGAGGCACAGGGAAGCCACATCACGCCGGTGAGAGAGCAGCTGCAGCCGGACTGCCAAGTCAGTATCAACTAAGTTACAGATCCTCCTTTGTATTTTGTCAAGAAGCCCAAGGAGAGCAGCAGGGGCACTCGACCAGATATGGCAGCAATATTCAATACATGGGCGGATGGTAGATTTGTATATGTGCAGAATAGATTCAGGTGGGAAAAACTTCCGGGCCCTGCACAAGGAGCCGACTTTCATAGCAGCAGATTTGGCAATGGATTCAATATAGTCATTCCATTTGAGGTCCGCCGAAAGTGTAAGGCCAAGGAGACGTAGTATTTTACGCTCTGGGAGGCTAGCCTGTCCCATGCTAATGGGAGGTAGATGCGATTGTCTATGGTGGTTAGTTATATATATATATATATATATATATATATATATATATATATTGTTAAAGATCAAATGCAGATCAAATATGGATGAGAATCTAATGAAATGATAAAATAAAGACCAAGTAGGAAACACGGCAATCTAACATTTCACTTTTATTAAAGCTTTGTCAGATATTGAGAGAAAACAAACAAAACAACTCTGGTATTTTCAATTTTGTTTGGGTCAGTTCTCATACATCAGTATCACGTGCATTAAAACCATAGATAATTTTATATGTAAGTAAATTTGTGAGGATTCTTGTATGTCTAAGTGACCATTGAATGGCAATGTGTGTTCATAACTGTATGTCTGTTTACTTAGAGTTATTGTCTTCACCTTTCTGGTCAGGTCAGCACTGCACGATGTTACAGTATTTGAATTTATGGCTGATCTTCTTAAGCATATATTCTTTGTATTATACAGATATAAATTAGATTCCTTAAGAATGGATTCATACAAAGATGGAGATGTAATGTTTTAGACATGTTTTTATTTGGAAATAATGTTATTAAGTTTTCAAAGTAACTTCTCCTTTGTTTCTTTTGGTGTCAAGGGATGTACACCCTTGCACAAATTAATTGAAACAACTGCTTTAGTTTCCTTTCTTTCACCATACAATCAGTTTTAGACCCATTGTAGTGATAGGATGTAATCAATTTTATTTTTTCCCCAGATTAGCTCATTTGAAGTGGTGTGCAGTAATATGAATCTATTTTCAGGGTGTATGATGAAATTTGTTTGGCCTTGAAAAATATTGTGTTATCCATGATCGTATCAGATTTTTATCCTGGCCAGATACTATTGATGGTAGTTATTTCAAGGAAGTATACAAAAATTGTAATGCTGCATGAACACACTGGCAAACCTTATAGAGAAATAGCAGATATTATTGGTGTCAACCTTTCAGCTGTCAGTCATGTCAACAAGGTGAAGAAAGAAGATCCATCAGTCTAAAACATAAAGGAAAATGCAGTCAGAAAAGAAAAACACCAAGAGACGATGTATTCTTGATCAGGGAAAGATCCTTGTAAGACTTTACTGGTTTTGTTTCAATTAATTTGCACAAGGGTGTATGTTCGAATATGACATTAGCTAAAAATCCAAAAGAATCAAATCCATTCTAATTGCACAATGGTAAGAACAAATCATAAGAATTTAGTAAAAATGACTCAAATTTTCAAAGATGTCAAGTCTGATTTTATGTTAAAAAGTTTAAACTGCAGGAAAATGGCAAAATCAACTTCCAGAAAATGTTAAGCCATCAAATCTTCAGTTAGTTTCTATTCTATTAACTTACACACTAAGCATTTTTCTGCTTCATATTGTAGAAACTCATTCTTTTTTGCCAATAAAACAAATCCATTGCAATAAGCTATTCATCATTACTGATTTATGACTTTTGCATCAATGCATAGCATTAGTAAAGCATTAGTAAAGCATTAGTAAAGCATTAGTAAAGAGGAAAAGAATAACTTTTATTTCTATGAATACATTTGTGATATAGTGACAATTTGTGTCATTAGCCATAAGCACATTCTGCACTAAGACAGTTTCTGCAATGAGACATTGAATAATTTATGTTCATCAAAAGAAGAAAAGTCTTTTGATTTTTTACATAATGTAGCATATTGATTTCTTTTTTTAGTGGAACACAAGCTTTCTTTCATGACTTCATTCATAAAAAAAAAGTATATTCTTTCTGTCCATAATTGATTTTACATTCTTTCTTTTTTTGCATCATGTTCTCTAAAGATGTAGGTGATCGTAGCTCACCACAACTTTCTATTATTTAGACCTCACATTTTCAACATTCTTTTCTTCCACTCTTTCTTCTTCTTCTTCTTTTTCTTCTTCTTCTTATTATTATTATGTTGTCATTTTTCATCATATTTCGATTTCTGCTATGGTCGCACTACCAACCAAGTCTGCGGAAATACCTAAGGCAGCTCATGGTGTGTTGTTATAGCTCTATTTCATGTTTTTTCTATCTCCCCTATCATCCCTAGTGTTACATAGACAAAGTTCTTCTTAGTGTGTGGGCTGTACTTAACAAGACAATTTTTTGTATATCTCTTAAGCTGGGGTTTCCAGGGATTCTTTCAATGTGTTGTTTTGTTCCTTTTTTTATCATTCCAAGTGCACCTACTAGTACTGGCATGATTCTTGTTTTCAATTTCCACATTTTTTCTATTTCAATTTCCAGGTCTTTATATTTTGACAGTTTTTTGAATTCCTTGGTTGCTATGTTACAATCCGCTGGACAAGCCATATCAATTAATAGGCAAGTTTTTTCTTTCTGGTTTTTAACAATAATGTCTGGCCTATTTGCTTCAATTTTTCTGTCTGTGTAGATGGTGTAATCCCATAGAATGGTGACATCTTCTATTTCTGTAACAGGTGCTGGGTGATGTTCATACCAGTGGTTGTTTACAGATTTTCCATTGTGTTTGCACATTGTCCAATGTAAATATTGCCCCACTCTATCGTGACAATTTTTATATTCATTTGGGGTAAGTACAGAACAACCTGAGATTAGACAGTCTATTGTTTCTATGTGTTTATCACAGAACCTGCATTTTGAATCCACATTATTATGTATAATATTTGCCTGAAAGTTTCTAGTGAAAAGACTTTGGTCTTGCGCTGCAAGAATAAAACCTTCAGTCTCAGACTTTAATCCAGATGCACATAACCATCGATGCGTATTAACTTTATCAACATTGGATTTATTGGCACGTTCTGGATATTGGCCATGTAGAGGTTTGTCTTGCCAGCGTTGTTTCATCTGTTCAAGAGCTTTATCTTTGGCTTTCATTTTCATATTTTTTGCTATCATAGTTGGTTCTTGGCTTCTGTTTTGCTTTTCTACAGAATCTACTAAATTTAAATCTTGTTTGTATTTACTGCCTTCTTTTTTTTCTTTCTGTTTTCATTATTATTTATTATTATTATTAATTATTATTATTATTGTTAATATTATCATTATTATTATTCATTAAATTTTACAAAAAAGCTAATTTTAGGTGTCATGTTCTTTCATAACTAAGAAGATTATGACTCTCCACAACTTCTTATTCTTTCTAGCTCACATTTTTTCTAAGGGATTCTCAACATTCTTTTCTTCTTCTTTATCTTATTAACATTATAATAATAATTATTATTATTATTCATTAATATTTTCAAAAGAAGCTCTTTTTTATGTGCCATATTCTTACATAAAAAAGTAGATTATGACTCTCCACAACATCCTGTTCTTTGTGGTTCATGTTCAGTACATGGGATTCTAAATACCCTTTTCTTCTTTTCTTCTTATTATTCATAAATAAGTTTAAAAGATCTTTTTTACATTCCATTTTTTTCAGGATGAATAAGATCATGGCTCTCCACAATTTCCTACTCTTTGTCATTCAAAGTAATATGTGTCTCTTTACTGTTTCTTCTGATCCATTTCTTACCATCAATTTGCACAAGCTTCTTAGATAAGTTATTTGCTGTTTCCCTCTTCTCTTTTTGCCATAAATGTGACCTGTGTGTTTCAAAAATTAATTCATTCTCGAAATTGTAACTATCTCTTTCCCATAATGATATAAGTGGCACTTTTGTTTCCAATATTCTTTAAACTTCCCCATTGCAAACATGTTCTCTGAATGGTATTCTTGGCATAAACTCAAGTGAAAAAAGGAAATATATCTCAGCATTTTCATATCTATCTATCTATCTATCTATCTATCTATCTATCTATCTATCTATCTATTTATCTATCTATCTATTGTTTTTTATTAACATTGTTGCTTCTTTTATCTAAATGTATGTTTAATGCTAATTATTTTTGGATTGATATACCACTTTGTGAAAAAAGTCATTTTCCACTACCTTTTCATTGTTTTTGGATTCGGAGTTTTCCTTTCTTGTAGAATATTTGCCATCTAAGGCAAAAAAAGCCCAGTCTATCCTAATATTTAACACATAGCTGAGGGGAGAAGGGATGGAACTATGTCCATTCCAAGAAATTTTGTGCAAAAGTTAATGGAACATTTTAGGCCAGAGTTTGAATTCAGTATGTTAATTTAAATTCATGTGGTAATAAGAGTTTTGGTATCCACACATCCAACATCCAAGGGCCTTGTAACTATTTCACTATCTTTATCTTTCTCTTTATTTATCTATCTACATCACTCAGTTCCTGTCACTTTTCCAAGCTGTTGATATCTATCTCTCAAATTTCAGTGTGTACATCTCTCTCTTGCACTCTCTGTCTTTCAAAAGCACAGACACACACATACTCCCTTCTACAGCCAATATATATCTCTCTATTTTCCCAGTCTGTTTATACATACATATATATATATATATATATAAAGATTTAAAAAATAAACAGCTTTAAAGAACACTCAATTTCAATAAACAAAAAAACACTAAAAATATTTTTAAAAATTTTATTACAAACATGAGAACATAACAACACTGGAAAACAGCATCCTTGAAAATTTTTTTTTTTTTTTTTAATCATCTCACCCCAAGCAAGGCATTCCACTGCCACTATTGCCCATGGGGCTACATAGGGGAAGGTAAAGAGAAGGAGTGGTTAGACATAGGGAATGTCAGGAGGAAGGTGACAGATGAGTAAGGATAGTGAGGATGAGGGTTGGGCAGATGGGAAGAGTTTTTGATAGAATGGGAGCAGGTTAGTGTGTTAGTAGGTGTCTATTGACCTTACATTTAAACTCCTGGAGATTGTAGCCATTGGGGAAGCAATCATTTGGAAGAGAATTCCACAGTCGGGAAGTGTGAGGAAAGAAACTGTTGGAGTAGAAGTTACGGCTGCATTTTATCGGTTTCACATGGCCTGAATAATGGCAAAAATAATTAGCATTAAACGTACATTTAGATAAAAGAAGCAACAATGTTAATCAAAAATAATAGATAGATAGATAGATAGATAGATAGATAGATAGATAGATAGATACATATGAAAATGCTGAGATATATTTCCTGTACATGTGAAATGGCCTGTGAAGAGGCTGAAAGCACTTGGAAAGTAAAAAATTACACATTCCTGATCTCCAGCAAAAAGGAAACATGTAAGAATACTGGAAGAATTGAATCAGAAATTAATAAAATTTTCCTTGCTTGTCATTTTTAACAAAACATGTTTATATATATATATATATTTTCTAAACATATACTGTTAAATATAAGAGACAATGAACGTCTATTATGCTTAATCATGAGCTGTTCTAAACATCATATTTTGGCTTTAATTTCAGTTGAAAATAAAGACAAAAATTATCTAACGTTTGGTTAATTTTCTATTAAGTTAGTTCTAAGCTTCAGAGAGGCTATAAGGATGCTATAAGGATGGTAACACAATAACATCCACCATCATTAGTTTAGAACAGCTCATGATTAAATATAATAGACATTCATTGTCTCTTATATTTAACAGTATATGTTTAGAAAATTATTTGCTGCCCCAATACACTAAATATATATATATATATATATATATATATATATATATATATATGTATGTATATATATAACTCAGTTGGTTCAGGTCTCTAATTATGTATCTGTTTCTTTCTTCCTTTCTATCTATCTATCTATCTATCTATCTATCTCAGTTGATTCATCTCTCTCTCCTTCTCCCACTCTCACTCACTCTCTCTCTCTCTATCTCTCTTCATATTCTCATGCATTTCACTCTTTCTCTATCTGTCTATCTGTATTTTTTAATCTGTATATGTGTGTATATGTACATACAGAAAGATAATCAAAAGTTTGAAGAATTTCAACATACTGGTCAATCTTTTCATCAATCAAATTAAAATCGCTCCACCAGGAAATTGAAAAAAATCATTTTCTGTCAATTATTTCTTTTTCTGAGAAACCTATTTTGCACCTTAAATTCCTCAAACTTTTTGGTTAGTATCTCATACATACATACAAATATGTATACATACACACACATACACACATATGCTTATGTAAGAGTATTTATGTATAATTATTATATACAAAGAATAAAGATACATACTGCTCTAAATATAAGTAATAAATATATATATATATACACAATAATTTTCTTCTATATGCCATGTCCTTTCAGGACTTGGACAATTACGACTCTCTACAATTTTCTGTATTTTGTAGCTTTTAATAAATTTTGTTTTTTTTGTTACCTTCAGCCATCCATTTACACATGGCTGTTAAGTAGGTTATGCACTGTTTTCCTCTGTCTCTCTTACATTCAATATGTCCTGTGATTAACAAATTTTCTAAGCCTTCTTTTTTCATTAAGTACCCTAGAAATTTAAAATATGTGTTTTTGATGTTAAGTATAAGTGTCCTTTAATTTTTATTTTCTCTAAAACTTTTTCAAGACTCACATGATATTCTCATCATACTTCTGTAGAACTACATTTCTATCACCTAAAGCTAGTCTTTATCTGTAAGGAGAAATCCAGCATTCAATGCTATAAAGGAAGAGTGGTATTACATAATTCAGTATTGTTTGCTTCTCACAAAATTTTCTTATTTCTTCATATTTTGTTTAGCTTTTGGAAAGCATTTTTGCTAATCAAGTTGACCTTCAAATTTCAGTGTCACACTTTCTGTCCTCTTTTAAAACACTTCAAAATCTAGCAAATCGCTTTGAAATATAACTTTCAGCTGTAGCACCTTCTCCATAAATGACACATGTCTTTTTTGCTGTTTGTACAGTCCTTTTCCTTTATGGAATTAAACAAGCATCATACAACAAAATTAATCAACATTTTCTTCCATTTCCACTTTAAATGTGAAGACATTTAAAATTCACAGTTCACACATAAATATAGAAAGATGAACTGAAATGTTACCTTTCAGAATATGTGTATATGTCATACATTTCAGTTGCTTGTGAAATGAAATGACATGATCAAATGCAGCCTATCAAAAGATCCTATAAAATTTTGCTCAAACCCAGTACTTTTTCACTCAAATCTTCTTGTGATCATTAACACTTAAAAAAAGACTTGTCCATTTACTTTGATATCAGTTTTTGAGGGATATTTTGCTGCCTGCAGTTTTTGCTGCCTGCAATAGCAACTGACAACATTATTTTATTACATATGGTAGATAGTTATTACCCTGAAGGACCTAATCTATATTCCAACCATCAGGTCTATCTAAAATCAGTTCTCAAATATTTCTTTAACCAATGTGCATGTTACTCTGTTAGCTAATTCAGTTATTTCCCTTCCCAAACTTAATGGATGGTTCCAAGAAGCAGAAGTAGCATCACCTAGACTGCCGCCTTTGAACCAAATATGAACTGGTTAAAATTGTACTTTCTTGCTTTAACTCCCAATGTGTGTGAAACCTTTGCCACTTTAACTTTTTATCCCCCAAGAAACTATGCCACTTCAAGTTCTATGGACTGTAATTAATTTCTGTTGGACATATATATATAAATCTACCATCCACCCATGCATTGAATACTGCTGCCATATCTGGTCAGGTGCTCCTGCTATCCACCTAGGGGTCCTTGACAAAATCTAATGAAGAATTTGTAATGAGACATATCCCGACTTGGCAACTTGGATACAGTCACTTTCTCACCAGCCCAATGTTGCTTCCCTGTGTCTCTTTTACAAATACTTTCACGGCTTCTGCTCCGATGAACTTAGCTCACTGGTTCCCCCTATATATAAATTTATTCGAGCCTCAAGATTAACAACTAGGTCCCACCCTTTTAATGTGAAAAAAATAAATTATAAACGCAAATTCTACTCCATCAGCTTCTTTTCTCGCACTTCCCACCTGTGAAATTCCCTTCAATTGATATTTACTGCAAATTGTGTCACTTCCACAAAATCAACCCAAAAATAAATGCACTATGCTTACAAGGACTGAGAACATCAGGTAAAAGTTATATACAGCAAAGCATAAAAAGTGGTGTGATAAACACTGGATGGATATAATGTCAGGCCTCCAATAATTTCACTTTCGACAGCTGCATTGACAAAAGCCTTATTTACACTAAAGAAATGTGATTTATGCCATGAAATGTTGAAGAAGGTAAACGCAACCTGGAAGGTGAGAGTACCCACATAAATATTAAACACAGCAATGAATATCTATTCACACATACATCATTATCTACATTGAATACTCAGCTATGGGTGATAGTACTACATGATCAAGAAGCAAAAAAATAATACCAAATAAAAATAATGGAGTATATATGAATTTACCTGAGCCACAAGATTAGCAACTAGGTCCTAACCTTTTACGATGAAACCAATAAAATGTAAACACAAATTCTACTCCAGTAGCTTCTTTTCTCACACTTTCCACCTATGGAATTCCCTTCTGTTTACTTGCTTCCCCGACAGCTACAATCTCCAAGAATTTAAATGTAAAGTCATCTCCTATCTCACTAACCTGCATCCTCTCGGTCATACTCCTTTCTCCATCTATCCTACTCTCATCAGTATTCTCATCCTTCTCTTACCCAGTTCCTGACACCCCCTATAACCTGTCATTCTTTCTAAACTTTCCTTTTATGTTACCCCCTGCAAAACAGTTGCAGTAAAATGCCTGCTTGGGGCGATAATGATTATAAAAAAAAATAAATAAAAAATATTGTTGATAAACTCATTGTGATGTTTACTTACATGCGATAGTTTAGTAGCTTTTATATCTTCAGGTAATGTTTTTAACATTCTACATCTTTTTTTTCTGTTTGTATTTATTGTATCAATTTACTCAACCTTTCTTATAATTTTTATCTAAAATTGACCATTTTAAATTTTCTCAGATCACTTTTTGTGGCAATTCAGGACGTTATGAAATCCAGTTTTGCTTTTTTTGTTGTTATTTTGCCAGAGTTTTATTACTGTTTTTACCTTTTTGTTTTTGATTCTGGCCAATATTTTCTATTTCAGGTTTGCTTTTCTAGAATTTCTGTTCAACACTTTTATAATTTCCAACATTGTGTTCTTCTAATTTGATTACTTTAAAATAATTTTTTTAAAGTAATCTCTTTCTTACAACCTATAGCAATTTTCATATATCTGAAATTCAAGAATAAGTATCTATAAACAGATTAATATCCATATTTATTTCTCTATTCTATTAGATTTTAGAGTCACATCATCAGTTACTTTGCTATGCAGATTGTTAAATTTATCTAGATTTTGACATTCTCATTTTGTAGCACAGATCTTTCGTTGACTCTTTTGCTGACAACCATAAATTTTTATCTTCTTACAATTAATAGTTTGTCTTTTTTTCATGCTAACTGAAATTTCTTCTTCTATGTGCCATGTCCATTCAGGATGATAGTGTAGTGGATAAGAAGTTAATTAAAATCAACCTTCTTCTTCACTTTTACAAAAATTCACAATGATGTATGATGTATGAAATCCTGGTGTTCCTAAATAGAAAAAGGGTTGACCATGTGCTTAATGAAACAAGATTTCACAAGTAGGTGTTAAAATGATTTTTGATGAATGGGAGAGACTTGCAAGATCAAAAAGGACTTAGGGAGTAAGTGCAAAAAATCTAAATTGCAATAAAAAGACTTCATCAGAGTCAGTCATTCAGAGTCACAGATGGGAGCCATGAAACAACTAACATGTAACTGCAACTTCAAATCAAACCAGAGATAAGGCCAGGTCGCACCTTGTTCTCTTTCTCCTTATCTCTTCCAGCTATTAATACTATGAAAAATTTCTTCAACTCTAGATACCCTAAACTACACTGGTGACTACCCACATACAAAGAACACACACCTCAATGCTACAATAGCAATCATAGTTCTCCACAACATTATATATCTCCCAATACCTGTTCTGCCATCCATTTACACAAGCTGATTAGGTAGGTTACTTGCTACATTTCTCTGTCCCTTTTACATGCAATATGTACTGTAAATGTCAAATTTACTTTCTCAATATGTCCTGTAATTGTCAGGTTCTCTTTCCTCATTAATGTCTTAAAAATTCCAACTCTTTCTGATTCTGAGAAAGTAACCTTTTTGCTAACATTTTTATTTAAAACCTCCTCATTAATCACATATTTAATATATGAAATTCTCATCATCCTTCTGTAGAACAACATTTTTGTTGCCTCAGATTTCTTTTTAATCTATAAGAAGATTGTCCAGCATTCACTGCCATATTGGAAGATGTATATTATTTAACAGTTCAGCACTCTTGTTTTTGTTTCTAACAAAATTCTGTTTAATTAATCTATAAACAGCACAGTGTTATCTGTGTAGCGCCTGTTGTTAATGTATCTTCACTGATAATAAATCATGTTAGATTGTATGGTTCTACTACCTTTAAACCAGACTGGAAATTATATTTACTAGAAAACATATGATACTGGTCTTGTTCAGAACTTCTTCTGAATACGAATATTAATCTGTAAAAGAATTGAGGTTTTGTACTGACATGAAAGATAATAAAGTTCAACTCTTTGTATACAGTTTTATAAAATATATAAACATATGTCATGATATAGATAGATAGATAGATAGATAGATAGATAGATAGATAGATAGATATCCACACACACATTATATATACAGTAGCAGCCATAATATAAGGAACGGAAAAAGTAATGCCTGATTAGCAATAAGATTTTTACCAAATAAAGATTAGGGTGTAATGCATAAATATTATACAAAGTTACAAAAGTTTACAGTCCAAAAAAAGAGTAAGAAAATAGACCAGGCAATAGGAGAGCCTATATACTTCTTCTTCTTCTTTTTATGTGTGTCTTGTCCCTTCAAGACATAGGCAGTCATGACTCTCCACATCTCCATATCCCTGGTGGCTCTTAGCATGCCTTCTTCTGTTACACCATGCAACCCTTGTTCCATCATCCACCTGATTAAGTCCTTCAAATATATTATCCGCTGATTTCCTCTGTCTCTTTATCCCTCTATCGGGCCTGTTTGTATCAGGTTCTCCAAGCTCTCTTTCCTCATTACATGTCCAAGGAACTTTAGCTGTCTCTTCCTGATGCTCAGTATTAATTTCCTTTATGTTTTCATCATTTCCAAAACCTCATTATTGCTCACATGCTCAATCCATGTTATTCGCAGCATCCTTCTGTAGAACCACATTTAAGTTGCTTAAAGTTTTTCTTTCATCTTTGATGATGAGGATAAATTCACAATAAAAGCATGAAGAAGATGACAAAAGAACTGGATATTTCAAATAGATTACAAAGAGAGGTTATAAAAGAAGGTTTAGGGCTAAAACCATGCAAGATTCTCTGATTACAGCAGCTTTCAAATTTCTTCATGAACAAACAGCTTGGCAGAGGGAAGAAAATGGTGGCACAGATGCCATGTGCTGCAGACAAAGTCTTCATTTAGTCAGATAAGCAATTCTTTATTTTGAAGTAAAGTACCAAAATAATAGGATGTAAATCACTTCTCAAGGAAATATTTCCAAAAGTCTTAGAACTAATTTCATTCGATAGAAACCAGCTGGAGATATTGTTTGGACTGCTGGTGCTTTTGATGATTCAAAATTTTACTTGGTGTTCATTAATGAAGAAATATAAAGTGAATAGTAGAATTTTTAAAGCAAATGTTGGAGAGAGACATGTTGTTAGTTTGTCAGCAACATTTGGAAGTTGTTTTTTGTATTCAGTCAAGACAGAGTTTAACACACACAGCTAATTTGATACAGAACTGGTGCAAGAGACATTTCAATGAATTTTTTGACAAGTCAATTTGGTTTCCATCAAGCCATGACATTAATCCTATGGGCTTTGTGATATGGCCTATAGATGTTTCACCTGTCTCATACTCACATGACATGAGTCAAACCTGAAAGAAGCTATTATTGTGTTTTAGTACACTGTGAGAAAAGAGCTGGTGAAGAAAACATGCACTTAAATTGAGAAAAGATTCAGGTCTATGGTGAAAGCAAAGGTAGAAATTTTGAAATTACATTTCTAAAAAATGTTGATAAGTATAAAAATCAACATGTTAATTTTCACTTACCAAAACCTAAAACATTAGATTGCATGATAAAATAAATAATAAGTAAACATATATGTCACACCCAGTATTCAATCAACCTTAGTAAATATTAGTATACACATGCATATAAGAATGTATTTATATATGCAGGAATTAATTTAATATGTAAACACACACACACACACACACACACACACACACACACACACACACACACATATATATATAGATAGATAGATAGATAGATAGATAGATAGATAGATAGATAGATAGATAGATAGATAGATAAGTTTTGTTAAATAGTTGTATAAATGAGGGATGGCTGCCCAAATATACTATCTATATATAGTGAACATTTATTTAAGGTTGAGTAACTTTTTTAAATGTTTACTATACAGGTGATATGTTTTATTTCATCTGATGACAAAAAAGAAGCTGATGTCTGTTGTTTTAAAAACTTGTATAAAAGTGGGATTGTTGTCCCACTTTTATACAAGTATTTACACAATACCCATATACACACACACATACATACACACACACATATATATGTGTGTATATGCATGTGTGTGTTATGTAAGTATATCAAAATAAATCAACCTCAGTAAATATTAGTATATATGTATGTATGTATTTATGTATATATGTATGTATAAATGAATGATGGTTTCTTGTCCAAAGTTGAGAAGGGTGAAGGATAAGATGCTAAAGAACTTGATGCCTTGTAACAAAGAATATAATTAAAGTCTCTGATTGTTGGATCAAGTTTTAAATCTGCAGAATGAGAAAAGAAAAAGACCCATGAAGATCAAGTAAAGCCATCTTGTGTGAAGACATTTTCTTTTATCTTTTGATTAAGGAAATCAGTTTGGGTGAGACAAGAATCAGAATAAGGAATAAGGTTTCTTTGTGAAAGAAACTGACAAAAGAAGGCATACCAAATTAGTTGCAGACTATTGTTATTTGACTAGAAATATGGGTGACAGGATGTTATATATTGGATACACAAATTTTAAATAATATCAATTACTCAGTGTAGAAATAAATCACTATAGATATGTTTTGAATTTGTGTATGAGTTTTGTTTCATGGTATATTAACCTTTGTGGGTTATTTAATGCCAAAAAGGTCGGGGGTTTAAGGTATATTTTAATGTTTGGTTATGGTGAGAAGGTTGATTCAGTCAGATTTTGATAAATGTTTTTTATTTTTTTTATTTTAGAAAACTGAAGATATCTTCTACTTTTTGTATTCAAAAATGTATTGCTGTTAATAATTTTTTTCCTTCAAAAATATATTATGGCAATAATTTTTTTCCTCCAAAAATGTGTTATGGTAATAGCTTTTTCCTTCAGAAATGTATATTTTTCTATAAAATTCTACTTTTATGTATATATATTTATAAAATTCTATTTTTATACTTTCATAGTGTTTTGACTCCAGTTTGGGGGTTAATTTGCCCATAACTGAGACCCTAACAAGTGTTACCACTCCAAGTCAGTGTTAACCTGAGAACAACAGCAATTTAGAGTTGGTTCCTGGCTCTTCACAACTTCCCAATCAGAGGCCTTGCTGCTGGATGCAGTTTACCATCATACCTAGGACCGATATGTTTTGAGACTACCATGCCAATGAGTAACCAACCCATAATACAGTTAATACATGACTCTGTAAACTCAGGTGAGAAGATACTTGTAAAATGGTAACACTATGACTTACAGGGTGTCATGGATTAATTGTCTAAATTACAAAAAAAACATAAAATTAGCACTGATATTTTATTTTAACAGATATATTTACCAAAATGATAAAAAATATCTTGAAATAATAAAGAGTAAATTTATTCAATAAAATAACCATTGGTTTCAACCATGATCCCAAGACAATTTAGGAATCTCTTGCATCTCTTCTGGATGGTCTCTTTGTTTAAGATGGTGATGCTGCCATAATGCCTGCCTTCAGTTTAGCTCAGATATTACAAGGAGTTTTGTTAATCTCTTGCTCAACTGAACCTCACATAAAACAATCAAAGGGTGTTAGGTGGCTAGACATAAGGGGTGATGTTATCACAAAAATTGTCTAAGAGCCATGACAGAGTTCTTCTGCTTGTGTGGTATGGTACAGAGTCCTGTTGCCAAATATAGTTTTCCATCAGCCACCCTCTTGACCCAAGTCAGCATTACTTCCTGAGATTACTTGATGTAGGCCACTGTATTTAGTCTGAGTACCCTGTGAGAAGATGAATGTAGGCAAAATGTTGCCATCATTAGTGATCACTTAAACCACCTTCATAATCACCATTAAATTTATACACCTCTTTTCAAATCCTCCATACTGTCCTTAGAGTGACACCCAAACACTGTGAAATGTTTATATTGGAGATTTTGGTGCAAATGCTAATCAATTTCTGTTGGAGTGAATTGTGTCATGGTGCTCTTCTTCTCACAGACAGTGCAGCCAACAAAATTAAAAGCTATGTGCATATGCATATGCAAAATTAAAATGACAATATATTTGTCTATATTTCTGAGATGAGATAGCATTTACAGTATTTTTTCGGTATTTGGACTATTGCCCTCATCTCTGTTGCCATTTGTATAATTTTTCAGCCATTGTACGCTATGGCCTTCTTCCGGTACTAGGAATTTCGGTTCGAAATTTCTAGCATCTGAAGAAGACCAGAGAGTACAGTGGCCGAAATGTCATACAAATGGCTACAGAGATAAGGACAATAGTCCAAATAATGTAAATACTATAAAATGATGACATTTACCCATCATACTTTGTACAACCCTGTTGTAAACTAAGGCAACTTATAGTGAGTTAACTTTAACTACTCTAAATCAAAAGTACTCCTAATTAATCATCTAAAAAAAGCTTTTTTGATTTCAATCAGCATGGCTGATGATAATCTCTTGCAGAACATGAGACTTCATCTGCTTGAGCTTACATTTTGAATGGAAACAGAATGATTATTGTTGTATATCTAGCTATATACAGTAATTGTATGTTCCTATCCTCTTAAATATGTGAACACTATTGGGGTAGAATAGAGTGATAATACTGACTAGCAGTTCACTTGCAGTGTATTTACTTCTCCCAGTGTGTGAGTCTTGTACCTGTCAATATATTATTAATCCCAACCTCCATTTTGGTGATTAACTATACAGTAACCTTTCAGGATACAAATTTGCTGTCAAAGTTTATGCTATTGACTAAAATAGAATATTTTGGTAATGAAGATTGTGCTTTGGATCAAAATACAACATTTTGGCATTGAAGATTGCACTGTTGGCTAAATATAACATTCTGGCATCAAGAATTATGGCTTTGGTCAAATACAACATTTTGGTAACAAAGATTGTGGCATTCACCATACAACATTTTGGTCATGAAAATCTTTGGTGACAAGATTTTTGGTGGTGAAATTTTGGCTGACCTTAAGCAAAAAGATCACTAACACAGCATTTTTGTAACAAAGATTTGGCTGGACTCAACTAAAGGTTTGCAGTTACAACATTCTATGAACATAGTATCTGCAAAAATGCACAGAAAAGGAATTACCAAGCCAATTTCCTTTTGTGAACAAAGGTTTCACATAAAAATTCACCAAGGAACATTTATAAGGAAGATCAGAAAAGTACAAAAAATATAAGGCATTTTTTATTTTGGCTACAAGGATTTTCAAGGATTACATGATATCAAACAGTTGTGCAGAACACAATAGCCAAAAGAAAAGAAACACAATATTATTTCAATTAAAACTTAACAAAAAGGTAGATAGAATTGAAAATGTAACATCGAATCCTTTCTTGGGATAAAAGTGTAACATGAAAGTAATTTGCAGGAAATTAAAAGAGTTTTTTTGATTGACAGTTGTGAAAAAATGTATAAAATATATACTTTACTCACTAGGGGTTTGCTTATTTTTGTGCTGCCCTGTATATATATATATCTACATATTATCATACATTAAAGGCACATGGAGTTTCATGCATATGCAATCATTAGATGTATATTATAAAATAACTGTTGTTTGATTTGAATTATTATTTTAAATAAAACTGTTGCTTAAGATTGTTATGAATTATAAATCTGTGGTGCCATTTTTTATTTATTAGATGTATAATTTAATTAGATCTATACTGAAACCCAAAAAGGTAATAGGAACCTAAAATTGTGAGAATTATAAATAAAAACATGAGAAAAACAAATATACATATATATTTTTAGGGGATCAGTTTTTTTATTTTAGGTTAAGGGGAGGTCACTTTTATTTGTTTATATTTGTGAACATGATGTCTAAAAAATAATAATAAATAATAGAAGAAAAAAATTATTA
This sequence comes from Ascarosepion bandense, assembly GCA_037127315.1. Lineage (NCBI taxonomy): Eukaryota > Metazoa > Mollusca > Cephalopoda > Sepiida > Sepiidae > Ascarosepion > Ascarosepion bandense. The sequence continues at coordinate 309,247 of JBBBDQ010001229.1, read as the reverse complement.
ATCCGCCTATGTAGACGCACACATATACACATGCACACATACATATATATATATATATATATATATATTTATATGAAAAAGTTGGGACTATATATTTTATTCAGGGTCTATGTATTGAAGCAGAAATTTATTGCTATGTCTGCATGTGACCAACAATTTACTTCTTTTGTTTAATAAACTATGATTATTAAGCTGTTTCAAGATGATAAATTTTTCTAAAAGGCATACGTTCATACCTCTCTCTCTCTCTCTCTCTATATATATATATATATATATATAGATAGATATTAATGTATATTTGGGCAGCAACCTTTCTTTCCAACTAAATAAATATGGTAGACAAAATAATTTAACCATTATTTTGTTAAATTTTTCCAACATCTTGACATTTTTGTTTTGTAGAAATTAAGGAATATGAAAATTGTCACAATATCCGAAATACCTTTCGAGAGGACCTATATATCAAACATTTCTCCCCTGTCATCAACCTTACATTATTTAACAGTGGAAAAAATAGTTAAAACCTTTTTAAAATAGAATGATGCACATGTGATTTTCGAGTCATGCATGGTATGTGAGAGCTTGTAATGAATACTTCTTTTTCAAAAAGAAGACCAAAATAAATTATTAGGTAACAGTCAAAGCATGAGGAAAAATAACAACACTAGAGATGAAAACATCCTTGAAAAGGCTAAAGAAGTGGCTGAAAGTGCTTGGAACAATAAAAATTATGGACAATTTTTATATTCTTTAACTCATACAAAATGGAAAAATGTTAGGATGCTGGAAAAACTTAATAAAAATTAATTAAATCTTCCTTGTCTTTAATGAAATATATACATATATATGTTTTTTTTTTCACAATTAAATTGATATTAACAAAACAATGTCAGTAAAACTTTTAGAAAAGAAAATACTTAGATAATAAACTTACCAGAAGTTGAAAAGAAGTTGAACTTTGATCCTAGAACAATCAAAACAGAAATTGAAAACTATTGATTAAATATGAACATCAAAAGAACTAGCTTTTAGCATGTTAGAAAAAGAGATCTGAGAAAAATTAACTTGTTAATAAAACAAGAGGAGTGGATTGTCAAACAAGCAAGTCTTTGCAAAAGCTGGTTTTACAAATGTAAAAGAAGAGAAAAGATCTTTAATATTAAGAACACTGGCTAAAAATATAAAATCAATCACACTATACTACCTTTAAGCAAACATCACAAAGAGAAACTTTTAAGTTAGAAAAATAAGTACATGGATACTGATTTGGTATTTTTAGTGATGTATAGAGAGCTACATTAGATTGATTTGATATTTCAACTTTGATTCTTTATGAAGAAAGCTAAAAAGATATAAGAAAAAACAGCTAGATTTCAAGTGATGTTTTGGGCAGTAACATTATTGTTACATTTAATGTTGATAATGGTATAAACATAGGCAAATGATACAACACTGATAACAGACATGGAAAGAAAACTATAAAACATTATACAGAAAGTAGTTAAAGAAAGTGAAAAGAAAGAACTACATATAAACTACAAGAAAACTGAATGCATGGTCATCAGTAAAAAGAGGAGCCCAAAGTGCCAACTACAGGCCAGGAATACTTAAATCAAGCAGGTACAGAAATTAAAATACATGTGAAATGTTCTAACAGAGTATGGAAAGTGCAACACTGAGATCTGAAGGCTTATTGGCATAACCAAGAATGCATTCCAGAAGCTGAGCAGAGTATATGTTATATAGCAATATACAACAAACACGCATATATATAAAAATATAAGTTATATTTTTATTAATGACGATGAACCGTGTAGCCTAGGGAACAGAGAGTGAAAGAGCGCGCTTCTAAGGGTTGACGGGAGTGTCTCTCTTCACCGGCCGATCTCTGTCGCTCCTCTACTACTACTCTGGTCTGTCTGTCTGGTGAATCCGTGCGCCGAGGTCTTTTTATAATCTCCAGAACCGGGACTTCCGGTTTTGCCTCGCCCACGCACACCCACGTAATTCTCAGAGACACCTGTTCTGTTTGCCTCTGTAGTTATTTTCGCTACTGCCGGAAATAAGGTCAAACAAACATCTGTTCCTTTCAACGACCGGAAACGCCCCCGCTTGCATCAGCCTTCCTCGGGTGGGGCCAGATTGTTATATTACATATAGTAAAAAAGAGAATTTCACTGGAAACAAAGAAGAGAGTACAGGATTGTTATGAGATGTATGTCCTTCATTATGGCAGCAAATGCTGGACAATCTCATCAAAGATGAATGGAAAATCTTGAAGCAACTGAAATGCGGTTCTACAGCAGGATGCTTAGGATGCCATAGACTGAACATGTGAGCAACAACAAGGTTTTGAAGAGGATAGAAAAAAATGGAAACTGATACTTAACATCAGGAAAAGCAACTGAAGTTTCTGGGATATGTAATGAGGAAGGAGGGCTTGGAGGATCTGATACTCACAGGATAGACAGAGGAAAGGGAGACAGGGGAAAACAACACATGACATACTTGATGGATTTGAACAGATAGATGGTGGAGCAGGGTTTGGGAGGGATAACAGGAGGAGCTACAAGGGATAGAAAGATGTGGCGGGCTATGATCTCCTATAGTACATACAAGAAAAAACAGCATAAATGCGGTGAATTTTTATAGTTTTTCAAGACTTTTTTGAATTTTGTTTGGTTATTGCAATGACAGTTTAAGCTACAGGTCATATTCATACATTTTATTTCTTATTCACTTTGTACTGACTATTGCCCACCTTGACAAACAATCCTAAATGAATTTAGTAGCTGCAAGACTCTCCAAATAATAATCAAATAAAAAATTCTGGTCTATCATTAAAAGACATTTATAAGAGAATGGAAAGCAATATTCAAATCTCTGGGAAGAAAAAACATTGAAACACTAGAAAATTTAATAAAATCAATGGTTGAAAGACTGATGAAGATTATAAGAGGTTAAGGAGTTTTTATTAATGTATAAAATAATAAAATGGATTCATTGATGTGCGATGTATTAAGAAAAGTGAAAATTTGAAAACAAAGAAAAGTGTTCTGAATTGTTATATAATATTGTTCCTCCTGTATGACATGGAATTGTGGACAATCTCCTCACAGATAAAGAAGAGGCTTGAAGTAAAAGAAATGTGATTATACAGTAAAATGCTGAGAATACCATGGACCAAACATGTGAGCAAAAGTGAAGATTTAGAAAAAATTGAACCAAAAAGGAAACTTGTACTGAACATCAGAAAGATGGCACATAATGATTAAAGAGGGCTTAGAAAACTTGATACTCACAGGTTAAAATTGAAGGCAAGAGTAATGATTTGGGCTGGTCTTGTTGATGGAAAAATGATAGTTTATCATAAATTTGATAATGGTATAAATACAGATATTTTTGATAATTTTTAGAAGATACATTAAGCTACATGGACATATCTAGGGATATCATCTAGTTCTTATTTTTATTTAGTACTGCTCATTTATTGCATTCCGATTTTTATTAAGTGCAAGTGAACACTTGATCCAAGGATTGAACTCACAATCACTATGTCAGTGTGTACTTTTACTGAGTGGAAACAAGCAAGTATTGACTGAACAGTAGATAAAATCAAGAGTAGTCAATGACTGCAAACCCCAGCCAAGGCAAGACTGATATCCTCTCAGCAATTAGCAAGAGATGATTATTAAAATGAGAAAGAATAACTGCAAGGAACTTGACTGTTCTCAAGAGGGAAAATACAAAATATAAACTTGACTGCTCTTCGAATTAAATGCACGCTAAAAATTAACCATGAAAGTAAAAATAGTAGTAAAAAAATATGACCCAGAAATTTATCCTGTACTGGATCAAATCCAAAATGTAATTAGTTTGTACCAGTCATAAGGCCAATCATCCCTGAAATTTTTATCCAAATCCATCTAACAGGTCTTGCATTAACTCAATTATTTATTATTTTAATGACATTTTGACATCCAAAATAATAATTTTGTCTTTATGAAAAAACTAGCAGTATAGCCCGGTGTTGCTTGGGTGTAATGAAAGCTTTAAAACTAATCCATGGTCCTGGAGCTCAGACTCTTTGGACGTTGGCATGAAAGACTAAAAAGCAATAGTTGTTTTCAGTTAAAACGAAACCATAGACTGAAAGAAAAATGAATGGATGTAAGTCAAATTTTGATTTCCTGGTATCGATATCAAATTTTCTGCACTATTGTAAGAACTGCAACCTTGAAACTTCTGAATATCGTTTCTTATGTCTTTGTCTATGAGTGTATCAAATTTGATTAAAATCGAACCACTCCTTCTATAACCCGATTTTTTTGATTATCGATTTTTGATATTTATCGAGGGTACCTTGACACAAAACCTAGCTAAGAACACTCGCAGACACTTATAGTATAACTGTGTAAATTTTCAAAAAAATCAGTTCAGTCATTTCTGAGTCTATAGGTAATGGACTCACACATACACAGACACACACACACAGAGAAAGTTCCATTTATAAATAAGTTTAGATTATATTGGAGTTTATTAAAATGAATAGTTCAAATTAATGCTGCTTATTCTCTAAAATGATAGCTAAATTTTAGTTGAACTTCATTTTCATATTTGACAGGCAATTATTTTTTCACATTAATTTAGCTGCAGTTGTTTAATATATATATATGTGATTTTAAAAATTTTAAAAATTAAAAAAAAATTCCTTTTAATTTTTAAATTTTTAAATAATTCATCTTAACAAATCGTGGAAGAAACTTATTAAAGTACTATATGTTAAAGACCCTTTTTCCTACCTGTTCTTTACTTATTCTTTTTATTTAGTCATAAGTAAAATTCTTAAAAAGTATTCTTCTTCTATGTACAGTCTCTCTTCACAGGTTTACGGCTCTCCACTACTCAAATTCAGACAGTATAAATTGTCTTTATTGTCAAATATATAGTATAAACATTTGTAAAAAATATTTTTGAATGGTTTTAATTGTGTATGGTCATATTTTTTAATGGTTGTGATTCTCTATGTTAGATGTGTAAGATTATATTTTTCAACGGTTGCGATTGTCTGAGTTGGATGTATGTGTTCATGTTTTTTAATGGTTGTAATTCTCTATGTGGGATGTGGTGTAGATTGTGGTGCAGTAGATATCGGCTCAGAATGAGAAATCGGAGAACCGAGTTCAAATTCCAGTTGAATACATTGCATTCACTTACATGCAAATACCTTTGGAGAAGGGATTAATTTGTCTCATTCTTCCAGTTATGGGTTAAATAACAGGACAGATTGGGTTCTATAGCTTTGGCTGGCAACCAGTCTACCGCAGAAAGCATTGGCAACCTACTGCGGGATAATCTTCTGCCCAGTCTACCACACCTGCCATATTCACTACATATTGCTTCATCCAATTATCACTTGTTTCAATCGATGATACATGACCTGGCTGAGCAGCACTTTCATGCTTATGAAAATGCCAAAAATGGGTTGACTCATGGTTAACCACAAAAGTTGTGTCATTTCTCTGATGTGGAATTCAAATATTCAGAAAGTAGTGGCTAGTGACTTTCAGTGACTTGTTTCTTACTAATTTTTATGAATAAAACATTACTTTTCATGAAAAATTAGTGTGAACTTATTTAAAGCTAAAATATATGTATATATACTTTTAATTTAACTTAAGTATACTTTCTTTGGTTCTAAAGTTTAATATTTGAAATAAAGTTCATTAGGTTCTGATTTATTATTTGTTTAGTCTTTGGAGATATGATATTATTGTGGTTAGCTTAGAAAGTATTTGTTTTTCTACAAATTCTTCATACCAAATTTTACCCACTCTTCCTTTCATTTAACCAATTTTGGTTCTTGACAACATCTAAAGAAAGATCTGCAATGTAATTGATCCTGACTTGGCATCTCAACTTCAGTCACTTTCCCACTCATATTTTTTTCTACAAACATCTTCAGTTTTAAATATTCTAATTTAAAAGAATTCATAAAAAATAATGCATATGATTGCCTGCATGAATAATTTAAATAGTGAATTCCCAGTTATGAAATAAGAAAAAAATACAGAGTAACTGAAAATAAAAGAATTCATGAAATCAAAATACAAAAACTTTGAGTGAAATTTCATTCATACATTTAAAATATACAAGTTTCAATTAACCAAAAATTATCATGTTGAAAGTATTTAGATGAGTGCTTGAATGATCAAAAGCAATTTTAAACCTAGGATCACAGAAAATTACTTTCATCATTTGCCACATTCTATTATTAATTGAATTCATAGTGTTCAAATTTAGGCCACAAGTCTTATTACAGAGTCAAGGAGATGCCTACTTTCACTTTCACTTTTGTAAGTAGATTGATTTTCTCATATTAACAGTTTTCTGTGTGTACACTGGATCTTGTCACTCTCAAAAGACCTTTTCTCAGAGTCAAGAGCTCTTAAATCATTTATTTCTTTTATTAGCTAATTTTAAATAAAGCACTGTCAACTCAGTCCATTACCATTGATTCATAATTTTTATCATGTTGACTTTTTGAATAAGCAATTTTAAAACTTTCAAGTACAGTTGTATTATGTTCATATTATTGTTTTAATGTTTAGGCACTTATACATGTGTTGAACATGTCAATAAATCCAGATAAAACTGTATGTTTTCACATTCAAATACACTGCTTGATGAGATAAGATGCAATTATTCTTTCTATGGATATTAGCAACTTTTCAAAAGTAGAATGAAAGATTGGTATGCTCTTATTGTTTAGTCAAAACCTGAGTATAATTATTATATGATAATTCAAAAAACATAAAATCCAAGAATATTTAAGAAAGAAATATCTGGGATTCAATGTTGTTGTTTACTTTTATAAAAACAAAGATTAAACAGTCACAACAATTTTTAGGGATTTGAGAACATTTTACTACCAGGTCTGCCAGGTTTAAACTTCATGACTAGGACCCATCAAGCTAAGCATATTGTAGCAAGCTACCCTCATTCTCTCCATATGCTGTTGATGAGAATTTCCTGTGAACCACTGCTTTATGGAAGACACTCCAAAGAGGATGTTTCCCCAATCACTGCAATTTTAACCTGTTCAAGTTCACCATTATTTTAGCCTCCTCTTACACTGAGCAGTTTTCAGAACTTATACAGGGTAAACCTTACTAAAAAAAAATAATAGAAAACTCTTGAGGGTCATCAGATAAAAGATGCACACTATTTTGGTGTCTTGGTTTGACTGTAGATTGGCCCTGCTCACTAATGTGAGTGCCCACTAATTTGATTAGTTTACTGCCTGTTGCTTATTTTGCATTCTAAGATATTTTTTTAGGTAACTAATCATTTCTTTTGAGCCAGATCTAATAGCTTGGCTCTTCAGTTGTTTTCGATATTCACAAGGGTTACACTTAGTTTTTTTCTTTTTGATTCTATTGAACCATAGCCATCTTCACCAACTGCACACATATGTATTTTCTGCAGGCAAAAACCATAGAAATGCATGACCTGTCATCCTGTGTTTTCACATTCTGCCCCCAGATTTTTATACTTCACTTCCTTGGGAGTTTTAACAGGATTGACGGTGTCTTCATATGGAGCTGTAATTTACAACTAAACAAAAAACTTTCCTCTCATTAATTTTCAGACCATACAGACCAACTTTTGATTAGTCATAAATGCATGAAAAGAACAACTGGAGGATTAATAGTAATATACAGTCTGTCTGAGGTCATTATACAAACCACATAAACTTCAATATATTCAATTATAAAATTTTTGTTAAACAGAAGGTAAATTAATTTTTAAAAACAGATGGAATAATCACAAATCTACATTTAAGCTGGAAAACCTAAAAATTTGTACCAAATTGGCTAGTTATGTGTGGAAATTAAAACAAAAGAATAGAACAGACCCTGATATAACATGGAGTGTAGTAAAAAAGTCAAAACTTTCAATGGTGGTGATGTCTGCAGATCGTGCCAAGAAGAAAAGTTAGCCATAATATTGTTTCCAGAACAAAAATAATTAAAAATAATTACTAAATGAAAAATCAGATCTAATGTCCAGATGTAATCACACCTATAAATACATCTTAGGATCATAAAAACCGAGATAAAAGTGCTTTAAGACCCTTAAGTAACTCCTCACCAATTTTGAAAATTTTTAGCTGTTTAAAAATTCCAGTCACATGTTCATAAAAAATCCCTGTTGTATGTTTGAAAAACATTGGAAAATCAGTTATTACAAATCACCTGAAGATACTGAAAGTTTGAGAAAAAAGTGTGTGTGGGTGTGTGTGTGTGTGTGTGTAAAATAATTCTTTTTATTTCTAGCTATCTATTCATCTTTCTCCCCTTCTCTGTACACATGCACATGCACACACACACGCACACACACACACACACACACACACACACACACACACACACTCATACATCTGCAGAGGGATTAAATAGATCTATTCAAATATACAAATGCATGTAACCATATTGACACATACAAATGCATTCACACACAGCTATTTCACTCTCTCTTTCTGTTTACACCCCCACTCATATATATATATATATATATATATATATATATATATATATATATGAAAGTTATATATTTAAAATTTATTTCAAACAAATCTAAGGCTAATAAACAGATATCAAATATGGTGCATGACACTAACATATTACTTTAGTAAGAAAAATACATATATTCATGTGGATTCTATATCCCTATCTGTTTGTTAATTTGTATATCTATCATTTTACATATCCAGACATATCTTCATTCATATATATATATATATATATATATATATATATATATATATATGTAGAGAGAGAGAGAGAGAGAGAGAGAGAGAAATCCAAGTGAATAAGGATGTCATATGTTGAAGGATGTTTCAATGTCAAAACAAAATGTACACTTTGTAGTAGATGATATTTTGTACATGTTCTAAACTATAATTTATAATAGATATATATATATATATATATATATATATATATATATATAGATAGATAGATAGATAGATAGATAGATATACTTACATGTCTAAATGTATATACACATGTACAAATGTAAACACACACACACAAACATGTATAGTGTTATATATTTTGAAAAAATAAAACTTCAAATAATATTAAAAAACAAGCAAAATCCACATACATGTAGACAATTCTGTAAAGTAGCCATGCTTGCTGCACTGAAAACAGCCTATCATATTCATAAATAAGAGAAAAGAAAATAAGAAAAAAAAACTAGTTGAATAGACATTCATTATAATGCCTCGTAAATGTGTCCATTGCAATTTTTATCACGATAAAAGCTTTCGCACATTCACTAAAAGGTTTGTTCAGTTAAGGAGCGCACTGATGTGAACTTCCATATCAATAAAACTATAGTTCAGCATTAAACTATGTGGAGGATTTTAGCTTCATGTATAGTATTTGTGTTAGAATAAGCAGATCAAAAATTCAAATAAGAATCATCATCTATTATTTTCTTTTTATCTATTGTATTATACAAAATATTAATATAATTAGAAGCATGTATATTCTGTAGAAATATATAAATGTTTGTACAAATTCATATTAAGATAATTATATATATATTAAATGTAAAAATCAGGACAGTTATGGAGATTTTTTGCTTGTGAGTTCCAGCAAAGTTAGATTAATGAAGAGGAAACTGTTTTTAAAATATTGAACATTTTGTGCAAAGAAGTATGGCAAGAAAATAATATGTAAAAAAAAAAAACATAAACAAATAAAACCAATTAGATTTTATATCCAAAACACACATAAAAGAAAAAAAATTAAATTTAAATTTTCTCCTTTATGCACATGGCTTACGGTTAGGGTTAGGGTGAACGTGGACATCCTGATGAAGTCCTAAATAATGATATGTATCAAGCAAAAACTTTTCCCACTTTGTTAGAAATTTCCCTAAAACCAAATATAAATTTAAATCTTACAAATCATTTTGTGAGAAAATTTGGGGCTTGAGTTTGAATTTATGCTTTGTTTTTGAAAATTTATTTATTAATTTCTAATTTGAGGCAAATTAAAATACAGGATAAATAAATTCAACATATATTAATTTGTTTGAATACCTGGGATGAGGAGTTATTATTTATATTATTTATATTTGGAGTATTTGTCCCCCATCTTCTTATTGGTCACTGTGTCTTCCAACCTATAGCTTATTCAAATCAATATACTCCTGAAGAAGGCCAGAGGGTACAATGGCTTAAATGTTGCAATAAAAACAGATAATACTTTAAATATCAGTCAGTCAGTTAAGTGCCTTATATGATACAAGATTTAAGCGATCATGTCTCAAAAGATACATGACTGACTGGGCAAAAGATTATCCCACGGCAGGTTGCCATTGCTTTCTGCAGTAGACTGGTTGCCAGCCAAGACTATAGAACCCAATCTGTTCTATTATTTAACCCGTAACTGGAGGGAAGAGATGGATTGATACCTTTCCCAAGGGTATTTGTGTGTAGGTGAATGCCATTAATTCAACTGGAATTTAAACTCAGCTCCTCCATTTTTCATTCCAAGTCAATATCCACTGCGCCCCAATGTGCATTTAAATAAGTTATTATTTTCTATATTTCTTCTATTTGAATACTAAGATGATCTGAGCTTATCTTTTTTGGATCCGGCTCTAACTGGCTATATAATTTTCAAAACCTCTAAATTTAAACTCGTAACATTGCATAAAAGTTAATGTGGGTGTCTAGTTATTTTATATATATATATATATTACTTTCAATTAAGTACATTAGATTATTAATTTAAAAAATTGAAATTAAAAAACAAATTTTATATTTTACGAAATTATGTGGTATGAACATATTTTGTTTTGGTTTCTGTAGGGAGTTCAATTTACAATTTGTTTGTATAGAAAACTGGCCCCCACTATTCTCTTATTCTATTTTGTTGTTATTTCCATTTTGTCTCAGCATCCTTCTGTAGAACGATATTTCTGTTACTTCAAGTCTCTTCATCCGTGAAGAGATTACCTAGCATTCACTGCCATATAGAAATATTGGTAATTTATTTTATGAGATCTACATTTAATATTTTGGTAAACAAATTTCTCATAAATAAGTCTGAAATATATAAACCATAAAAAGATATTTGATTAACATAATATTTCATCTTTCAGAACATAGGCAATCATGGCTCTCCAACAATTTCCTGTCCTTTGTAGCTCTTAATAAATTTTGTCTTGCTATCGCTCCTAAACCTTATTCCACCATCTACTTACTCCAGCTCACTAAGCAGATTACTTAACTGAGGTTCCTGGGACAATTGATAAGGAAAGAAGGCCTGAAGAATCTAATACTCACAAGATAGATAGAGGGAAAGAGAGACAGGGGAAAGCAGTGTGAGACATATTTGATAGGATTGAGCAGGTGGATGGCAAAATGGGGTTTGGGAGAGATACCAAGAGGAAAAATATTGAAAGCAACCATAAACAGGGCCAAGTGGAAGTCTATAATTGCCTGCACCCTGAAGGGACATGGCACATGAAGAAGAATTATTGTCAAATTTGCCCACAAATTCAGAAATGGTATGACTCATCAATCTGGCACAAATTTTCATTCATCATTTCATTACTTTCATGATGCTGGTGATCCCAACTTTCCCTAACTTTTTATCCCTGGTAACTGTAAACAATGTTTGACGTCATCATCACTCCTTGTCTCTGCTCTGTGATACATTTGCATAAACTCATTATATAATTTACTCACTAATTCCGCCTAATTTTCTACATGTTGTGTGAGTGTTAAATTTTCCAGACCCACATTAATCAATATGTCTTCCAGAACTTTCTAATCTCTTTTGGATTGCCAATTTAAGTGTACTTCTTGCTTGCACCTTTTTAAAAACTTCTATTGTGGCCTTCCACATCTTCCTAATCCTTTGTGACTGCTAGTAATTTTCTTTGATTATCTCTCACTCACATCTCTTTACACATGCTTGTTAGGTAGGTTCCTTGATGTCTTTCTCTAGCTTTAATTGTGTTCTTTGAGCATCAAATTCTCCATGGCTTGTTTTCTCATTATTTTAACTATTTCTGATCCTAATAAAAATTCTCCTTTTAATTTCCATTTTCTTTTAATTTTCCTCATTTGTCCATGATATCATCAAAATTTATCAGTAGAACTACATCGTTCTTTGCTTGAAATCTCGTCTTATTCATGTAAATATATCCAGTCATAAAAAAGGAAAGGTATGACAATAGATGACAGTTTTCATTTTGTTTCTTACAGAATATTACCCTGTCTTAACACTTCGATTTTTAACTACTACAGTGCATCTTCAGATCTCTGTCACACCATCCGTTGTCTGGTATTAAATATCTTTGTTTCCATTCTTGTTGGTTTTCACTTTTTTCTCATATGTTAGCATAACCCAAATTAAACTGGAAAATACAATAGTACCTAATTATTTGTAATAGAGAGATGTTGAAATCTGCTAAGAATACCAAGCTATATATACTTCTTAATCCATGGAATCATTGCTCTCTACAATTTTATATTCTTTGCAGCAATGATTGTTTCTTTTTAGTATCCTTCTTAATCCCTCTTCTGCCATTAATTTGCCTAAGTTTTGGGCACAAAGCTTTTGCAAATTAGACCAAAGTTGGAAACATCTACCGTTGGTGATCTGCAAAAATTTGAAGTCCATGTATTTCCTGTCTGAATTTCAAGTATAAAGAAGTATGATTATTTACATTATTTTTTAAGATTTTATCACAAGCAAGGCAATAAAGCCACTAAGATTCAGGGGGTTACTGGGAGGGAAAGAGAATGAGAATATTTTAAGAGAAGGAACTAGAAACCCACTCCTAAACAGAGAACAAGTGATATAATTCTACTTCTGTTCAAAAGACGAAGGAGTGTGAACCAGGCAACAGGTAAACCTATATAACTTTAAAACTAATAACTTCATCTTTGTTGTTAGTATTACAATATTTCATCTGATGTGTCTCTTATACTTCTCTAACCTCCAGGGGATATTGAACTGAAACCATTATTTTATTTAAAGGAGTTGAATGTTCTCATTCTGCAGTCTGCATCATGAGATGTCCCATCCTGGGGGTATTATATTTGTGTTATCAATAAATTTGTTGCAACATATCAAAAATAGAAGAAAATTATAAGAACTCAAGAAAATTAAATAAAATCTTCACCAAAAAATCTTTTAAATCATTTCAATGAAGCTTATATATATATATGCAATTATAGAAGTTGTATTGTTTGCAACAATTATTCATATATCATCCATATAGATATATATGTGTATGAATAAATACAAAAAACTTATAATAAAAAACTTATCTTTATTCATATTGTCCTTTTACAGATATATTTTAGTTATATCTGAAATTTTGTATACTTATATATAGATGCAATTATAGAAATGATGTATTTTTGTAACAATTGTCCACTTATATATATATACAGATTCCCGATGCAATATTCATTAAAAAACTTAAGCAGTCAATTAATTCAATAAGCTATGTATAATGTAATAATCTTCTAAAATGTTTGTGAAAAGAATGTTTTTTTTCATGTTTTAATATGCATAATCATGACATTACAACGTCTAAAAATATTTCATTGTGATAATTTTTACCTTTTAATGAACACTAAGCAATTTGCCAACTATTATATCTGAAGCAAGAAAAAGAATTTACAATAATTTTTAGCAACACAGTTTTGTGGTTATTTTTTGTTACCACAACTCATACCCATAAAGATGATCTCAGAAGGAGATTGAAAGCACTTGGGAACATTGAGAAATGAATGATAATAACATCTGTCAATGTTACAGCTCATTTCTGACATCTTTCAATTATAATACACAAAAGATTTTCCATGAGTATGAACAGATTTTAATAAAAATAAGCAGACACAATGTTTGCAATTTATTTAATCTGACATGTCTAAAAGAAAATTTTCAGCATAAATACCCAAATATATATATATATATATATATATATATATATATATATATTGTGTGTGTATTTTGGCAGCATTTTTTCATTAATGCAGGTTTCATTGAATAATATAGAAAAGTTTTGTCTATTAATTTTGTGTACGATCCGTTCATACCGTCTGATATACTTGATGGTGATTGCTGTGATTTTTTGTTGTCTTTCAACGACATCACCATCAAGTATATCAGACGGTATGAATGGATCCTACACAAAATTAATAGACAAAACTTGTCTATATTATTCAATGAAACCTGCATTAATATATATAGACATACATATATAATGAATAAATTCATTGATTTATTGATTGGATATTTGTTTTCTCATGATTAATCAACTTTTGAATGTTATTTAAAGCCAGAAAGTATTTTTTGGTTGTAAGAATTTTTGTGAGATAAAATGATTTAATCATACAAGTTCTACTAATTAATCCATAGCTGGGGAGAGGCGAGCTGAATTCATACATTTCTTAAGGGTGTTTATGCATATGAATATACTAAATCTGAACGTAATTGGAATTCAGTTCTCCGATTTCAAGAAATTATCCATTCTAACATTCACACATCTAACTTAGCAACACCTGATCTTCCAAAGCTGCCACCCATCTAGGTTGTGACAAATCTTTACATTGTTTAACATTGCTGATTGTGTAAAAAAACAGCGTTTCAACATGATATGCCCATAAACCTTAGACACAGTGGACCCAGAGTGAGCTATAACTTAATAGATTTATGAAAGAGAACAAGGTAAAATATCCATAGACAGAGACAGTTGAACAACAACCATCATCTCCTGTAGATTAAACAAAAGTTTTTGCTTAAAATTCCTTGAAGATTACCCACATTGACAGATGTCAGAAGAAGACAAATATGCACCATGGCTGAAAATAATGGAATAATAAGAACAAAGATGACATATTAGTCCAAATGTAAATAATATAAATGAAGTATTCATAGATGGCAGTTACTAGATGCTGAGGTCTTGTATAAATCAAAAAGAGATTCTTCTTCTATGTATCCTGTTCCTTCAGGACATAGGCGATCATGGCTTTCCACGTCTCTATCCTTGGTGGCTCTTAGCACGCCTTCTCCTGTTACACCATAAAAGTTAATGTGGGTGTCTAGTTGATTAGGTCCTTCAAATATGTTATCCATTGTTTACCGCTGTCTCTTTTTCTTCTATCTGGCCTGTTAGTATCAGGTTCTTCAAGCCCTCCTTCCTCATTGCATGTCCCAGGAACTTCAGCTCTCTCTTCCTGATTAATTTCCTTTTTGTTTCCATAATTTCTTTGCTCACATGCTCGATCCATGATATTCGCAGCATCCTTCTGTAGAACCACATTTAAGTTGCTTCAAGTTTTTTCTTCATCTTTGATGATATTGTCCAGCATTCACTGCCATATTGAAGAACTGATATCACATAGCAATCCAGTACTCTCTTTTTTGTTTCTAGCAAAATTGTCCTGTTTCTTAATACTTTACTCAACTTCTGGAATGCTTCCTTTGCCATGCCAGTTCGCCTTCAGATCTCTGTGTCACACTTTCCATCTTTTGTTTTAACATTTCCCAGGTATTTAAATTTTTGTACCTACTTGATTCTAGTATCCCCGACCTGTATTTTGGCATATTGGGCTGCAACAGATTATTCAACAAAAATAGAAAACTCAAAACACATTCCCTGACACTGTATATTGGCTGAATTGTGTCTAATCAACTCTCTCAGTTTTCCTCTCTACATGAACCATACATTCTTTTAAAGATTTCCAAATTTTTCTTTGTGTCTCAGTTACTTCAGATAAGCATAATTTCCATATCCCTAATTCCTTTGCTGCAAGTTAGATTTTGTATTTTATTATTTTTAATTCTTTTAAGTGGAAGATCTGTAAGCAAATCCAATTGGCATTGCTATAGAAATACTTTTTCTTTAAAGATAATTATTCTAGATTTTGAAGGTCAAAGGGTTTTGAATAAATTTCTGTTCTTCAATTCAGGGATTCTAATTTCATTGTTATTTTATGGTTCCAACAGTTATATGTTATATTTCTAAAAATTGGAACAAATCAGACAAATATCTCTGCATAGAATATTCAGGTTATCTAAAAATGCAATAGATATGAATCAATGTCACATGGAATAAGAAAAAAAGTTTTATATCTGGAAATGTGGATATAAAATATGCAATGATCTGAAGTTAGAATAATCAAGTTTTGGTAGAATGAAGATGATAAAGAAGAAAATAAAGTATGTAAATAGTGGAAGGGGCAACTAAAAGGGGAAAAGAAAGAGAGAATCACAAGAGATAATTAAGAAAACAAGATTAAAGGGAAGAGAAAAAAGAACATATTTAAAGAGAAGAAGAAATAGAGAGAAGAAGAGAAAATGTACATAAAAGGTGGGAATTAGACTGAATAAAAGTGAAAAAGAGTAGTAGAAAGAAAAAGGAAGTATTTGAGTGAGGGAAGGAAGAAAAGGAAGAAAGAAAGAAGCAAGAGGAAAATTTTCATTTAGTTTGGGTCAGTTTGGTTTGGTTTGTAGTATATCAAGCTTTTCAAGGTTATTTAATTCTAAATCTTATTTTGCAATCTTCTTTTTCTGTGTGCCTTGTCCTTTCAGGATGTAGGCGATCATGGCTTTCCACATCTCCCTAACCCTGGGGCTCTCAGTATGCTTTCTCCTGTTACATCACACAACCCACATTCCATCATCCACCTGATCAGGCCCTTCAAATATGTTATTCGCAGCTTTCTCCTGTCTCTTTTTTTCTCTATCTGACCTGTTAGTATCAGATTCTTCAAGCCCTTCTTCCTCATTAAATGTCCCAGGAACTTCAGCTGTCTCTTCCTGATGCTCAGTATTAATTTCCTTTTTGTTTCCATCATTTCCAAAACCTAATCATTGCTCACATGCTCGATCTATGATATTTGCAGCATCCTTCTGTAGAACCACATTTCAGCTGCTTCAAGTTTTTTCTTCATTTCAAATTTTGATGACATCATCTCTAAGAGAGAGGATCTAATTCTGATGACATCATTCCTAAGATCAAGAAAAATAATATTTTAGATCAAACATTTGGCATTTATGTCTATTATTAATGCTAATTAACTTAATTCTAGGAAGATTAAAGGTTAAGTTCACTTTACTGAAATTTATAAGCAGAAATCTTTCTTTCTCTCTCTCACTCTCTCTATCACTTTCTTTCTCTCTCTATCTCTCTCTCTCTCTCTCTATATATATATATATATATACATATATATATATATAGTGTATCAAGACAGCAGATAATTTTCTAAACATATATTGTTAAATATAAGAGACAATGAATGTTATGTTTAATCATGAGTCATTCTAAATATTGTATTTTGGGTTTAATTTCAAGTGAAAATAAAGACAAAAATTGTCCAGCATTTGGATATTTTTTATTTATGCTGGTTCTAAGCTTTTGGCTCACATGAGTATCATCAGAGAGGTTACAGGGATGTAAACTTGAAGACATCTACCATCAAAGATGATATTTTGTTGTTGTTTTGATTTAATTTAGAAGGCCTCCAGCATCTGGAAGTTCTTT
This sequence comes from Ascarosepion bandense, assembly GCA_037127315.1. Lineage (NCBI taxonomy): Eukaryota > Metazoa > Mollusca > Cephalopoda > Sepiida > Sepiidae > Ascarosepion > Ascarosepion bandense. The sequence continues at coordinate 291,655 of JBBBDQ010001229.1, read as the reverse complement.
TTATTGTGTGTATGAGTGAGTATTATTGTGTTATTTATGTTATTTCTGCAGATGGCTTAGAAAAAAAAAAATTTTTTAAATTATATATATATATATATATATATAATTTCCTCTGTACTTTGTAAGCCCTACAAGTCCTGCCTATCTGCTTCCTACTTTCCTGCCTGTTGGAAATCTTCCTCTGTAGTTCCTATATTTAAAAACACTGGAGAACCCTCAGACCCCGCAAATTACCGACCTATCAGCCTTCTTCCGATCTTTGGCAAAGTGTTCGAAGCCATTATCAATGCCGAGGTCGTTCAGCATCTCACGGCCCATGGGCTCCTCTCAGACAAAGAGTATGGCTTCCGCTTCACCAGGTCTACTGCTGATATGCTAATGATCATCAGCGAGTACATATCAGGCACTCGATAGGAATGGTGAAGCCCGAACCGTTGCCTTGGATATCTCTAAAGCATTCGACAGAGTTTGGCATGCTGGCTTTCTATGCAAACTGCGGAGCTATGGTATAGCTGGACAATTGTTTGAACTAATCGAGTCATTCCTATCTAACTGCACATTGAAAGTGGTATTAAACGGACATGCCTCCCAGAACTACCATATGAACGTGGGTGTCCCTCAAGGCTCTATCCTAGGTCCTACGCTCTTTCTGATCTACATTAATGATCTCCCTGATACCATAAGATCCCAGGTAGGTATGTATGCCAATGACACCACAGTTTATTCTCGCCTCAACCAAAAATCTGGTGTGGGCTACAAAGCTAACCTTGCAGCCGAGCTTGGAAAGGACCTCCAATCCGTAGTGGACTGGGGTAAAAAATGGCTCGTAAATTTTCACGCTTCTAAAACAAAGCTACTATCAATTAATCATCATAGACAATCGCACCTACCTCCTATTAGCATGGACCAGGCTTGCCTCCCAGAGAGTAAGACACTACGCCTCCTTGGTCTCACATTTTCAGCGGACCTCAATTGGAATGACTATATCGAATCCATTGCTAAATCCGCTGCTATGAAAGTTGGTTCTCTGTGCAGGGCCCGGAAGTTTTTTCCGTCTGAATCTATCCTGCACATTTACAAATCTACCATCCGCCCGTGCATTGAATACTGTTGCCATATCTGGTCAGGTGCCCCTGCTATTCTCCTTGAGCTTCTAAACAAGGTACAGTGGAGGGTCTGTAATGTGATTGATACTGACTTAGCAGACCGCCTGCAGTCACTCTCTCACTGGCATGACGTGGCTTCCCTGTGCCTCTTCTGTAAATATTTTCACGGCTTTTGCTCCGATGAACTTAGATCACTGGTGCCCCCTAGGTTCGAATTTGCATGAGATACTAGATTAGCAACTAGATCCCACCCTTTTACAGTGAAACCGATAAAATGCAACCGCAACTTCTACTCCAACAGTTTCTTTTCTCGCACTTCCCGACTGTGGAATTCTCTTCCACATGACTGCTTCCCCCATGGCTACAATCTCAAGGAGTTTAAATGTAAGGTCAATAGACACCTCCTAACAAACTAACTTCCATTCTTTCAAACACTCTTCCCACCCACCCAACTATCTATCACCTGCTTCTGACATTTCCTATATCTAACCACTCTTCCTATTTACCTCCCCCTATGTAGCCCTAAGCTCAATAGTGGCTTGGGGTGAAATGATTAAAAAAAATATATATATATACATATATAACCTTTAATGAGGGCCCAGAGGATTTAATACTCACAGGACAGATAGAAGAAAAGAGAGACAGGGGAAAGCAGTACAAAATATACTTGAGAGGTTTGAGCAAATGGCTGGCAGAGCAGAGTTTGGGAGATATACAAAGAGGAAAAATAGTGAGATTAACAGGAGACAGAGCCAAGTGGATGTTCTTGATTGCCTACATCCTGAAGGTACATGACACTTGAAGAATAAGATATATATATATATATATATATCTTATTCTTATTCTTATTATTATATATATATATATATATATATACAGCTAGATAGACAAATAGATATAGATATACACCACCGGCTATAATTATTAGGCCACCCCAATTTTTTAAAGAAATGATGTATTTCATAATATTTTTAAGTGAATAATTCTAAATGAAAATAGAATGGTTCTTTTGTTATTATTACTTTGCAAAATCTTTCCAGGCAAGGAAGCAAAGATGAACTCATCCGAATCACTCTAAATTTTTTACATTCTTTCATTGATGAAACTGCAATATAGGTAATTATTAAATATTTATAAATTCATTTGATGCACATGTTATTGTACAGTATTAACAAAAGAACAATTCTAGTTTTATTTACAATTATTTACTTTGCAATAAATACTAAAAAATAGTATGAAATATATCATTTTTTTAAAACACTGGGGTGGCCGAAATAATTATGATCAGTAGTGTAGATTTATAGATATGTCAGAAAAAATTAAATGTAAACAAAATTTTAGTGTATCCTTAACCCTAATGTAATGTTATATTGACTTAAACATTACTTTAGTCTGATGAAATCTGAAAAGACAAAATGTGTAACATGCATATATAGATATAGATGACTGCACAAATTAATTGTTTGAAGCGGTCAAATACTTGTGTTCTGCAATGCACCTTCTCTCCATCATAGTACCATGTTTATACTGTTGTATTTGATTCACATGTCAGATGTCGCTACAATCACTGTATTTTTTTAGATACGAGTTTTCCATCACTGTATGTTGTTTATTGGCTTCTATAATAGACCAATTTAGTTTCCTCTCTGTAAGATCAGTTGCTAACCAAGGCTAGATGCCTCGTCTGCCCAATTATTTACACATAGATTGGGAGAAGAGATGAGATCATACCTTTCTGACGAGTATTTGCAACTAAGGGAATATAACAAACTCAACTGAAATTTGAACTCAGCTCTCCAAATTCTCATTCTATTCATTATACCACCTGCACATCTAAACTTACAGCACCTAATATTCTCAAGTGGTCACTTATCTAGATACTGACCAAGCTCAATGTTGATTAACTTTTGTGATCAAATGAGAGCAAGTACTTCATAAACTATATATATATAATATAAACAACATGCACTACCGGCCATAATTATTAGGCCACCCCAGTTTTTTAAAAGAAATTATGTATTTCATACTATATTTCATATTTATTGCAAAGTGGATAAATCTAAATGAAAATAGAATGGTTCATTGTTGATACTGCACAATAAGATGTGCATCAAATGAACTGTTCTGGTATCCAGTTTTCATGCTCCCTTCCCTATGTTAGTCTCTTCTTATTATTGGTTGGCCAAAGCAAAGGATTTCTGGCTACCTTGCAAAATTTTGCATCATAATAATAACAAAAGAACCATTCTATTTTCATTTAGAATTATCCACTTGGCAAAAAACATTTTAAAAAGTATGAAATACAATATTTCTTTAAAAAAAACTGGGGTAGCTTAATAATTATGGCTGGTAGTGTGTGTATATATATATATATATATATATATATATATATATATATAAAGAGAGAAAGAGAGAGGGATAGAGAGGGAGAGAAAGAACAATAAAAGATTCATTTATTGATCTATTTTTTTATGGTTTATTAATCATTTTGATGTTATTTAAAGCCAAAATGTATATTTAGATTGTAAGAATTGTAATTGTTTCTGGAGTTAATTTTTTTTTTTTAATCCTTTCACCCCAAGCAAGGCATTCCACTGTCACTATTGCACATGGGGCTACATAGGGGAAGGTAAAGAGGAGGAGTGGTTAGATGTAGGAAATGTCAGAAGGAAGATAATAGATGGGTAAGGATACCGAGGATGAGGGTTGGGCAGATGGGAAGAGTGTTTGAAAGAATGGGAGCAAGTTAGTGTGTTAGGAGGTGTCTGTTGACCTTACATTTAAACTCCTGGAGATTGTAACCGTTGGGGAAGCAATCATGTGGAAGGGAATTTCACTAATCTCCTGAGATATGTAATATTATTTAACCTATAGCTGGAAGAAGAAGAGGTGGATTCATACTTGTTTGTGAGACTAGTCCCATTATTTTTCAGACACACCTTGCAAATTTTCCTTTTACCAGAAAATGCACATTACAATTTGTAAACATCATGCAGTAAATTTTTGTTAGCATTGGAACATACTTATGAATCTATAAATGTCAGTGCCTGGGCATGATGGTAAATTGCATCCAGCAGTAGGGCCTCTGTTTGATTGGGAAGCTATGAGGAGCATGGAACCACCTCTTAATTGCTGTTGTTCTCAGGTTCACCCTGACCAGAGTGGTAGCACCTGTTAAGATCCCAGCTATGGGCAAATAGTTAACCCCCAAACTGGGGTCAAAACGTTATGAAAGTATAAAAATATGCTTTTATAGAAATATGTACATAAAAATAAATTTTATAGAAGAATATACACCTTTGAAGAAAAAATTATTACCATAACACATTTTGAAGGAAAAAAATATTCTCCGCAAAACATTTTTTGAATACAAAACTAGAAGACATTTTCAGTTTTCTAAAATAAAAAAGAATAAAAACAAAAAATTTTCATTAAAATCTGAGTAAATCACCCTTCTCAAACATAACAAAAAACCCCTTAAAACCCCAACTTTTGGCATTAAATAACCCACAGAGGTTGATATGTCGTTAAACAAAACTCAAACTCTAAATGTCAATGTTATTTTGGAAACTTAAGGTGCAATCATTGTACAGTAGATTTTGATCATTTCAAACAAGGTAAACACTTGTCATGTGAGAACTGAAACAAAGAAGACAGAAGCATCATCATTTGTAAGAAGCTTGAAAATTTTATATGCAAACAATGCAATGTACACCTCAGTGCATTCAGTCAGAGAGTGCACTTGTTTCAAGGGCTGATGACTTAAACAAATGATAGTAAAATAAAACACTAAATTTTATTAGCTGAATGGAAATACAGTAGGCAGAAATGCAATACAAATTTACCAAGAAAAGTTATAGGCCTTAAGTAGATAAAAATCATCTCGACCTTGTGCAGGTCATAATAAACCATTTTGATACAGTTATGTACAAAATTATTAGCCACCTATGAAAAGCAGATTTTCTAAAATATTTCTCATGTGCTTTTTGACAATTTTTTTCAGGCAGAATTTTTGAATATACAATTTATTTACAAAGCTTATATAATTTCCTTTGTGCATAGAAAGAAAACTAATTAATAAAACTCTACTATAGATTCATCCACACACACATACACTCAAACATGCTCACACACAATGTGTAATGGATGAATTGTCATCTAAATTACACAAAAATGAAAATAACACTGACATCTCTTTTTAACAGGTGTATTTACCAAAATTACACAAAAATATCTTGAAATATTAAAGAGTAAATTTACTCAATAAAATTACTATTGGTTTCAACCACAGCCTTAGAATCTCTTGCATCCTTGTTTAATTCAATGAATACTGACATAATCCTTGCCTTTAATTCATCTTTGGTGTTGCAAGGAGTTTTATTAATAATCAAGGGGTTTGCAGTCTGGAGAGTTAGATGGCCAGATGTAAGAGGTGATGTAGTTGCAGAAATTTATGATAGCCATGACTGAGATTTCTTGCTTGTGTGGCATGGTGAAGAGTCCTGTTACCAGACATGGAGTCTTCTAGCAGTAACCCTCTTGACCTAGGGAAGCACTATCTCTTCAAGGCACTTGATATAGGCCTCCATATTGAGTCCGAATCCCTTTGAGAAAATGAATGGTAGCATAACATTGCCATCACTAGCAATCACTCCAAACACCTTCATAATCACAATTAAACTCATCCAACTCTTTCCAAATCCTCTGTACTGTCGACTGATTGACACCCAAGCACTCTAAAATGTTGGCACTAGAGCTTTCTACACAAATGCCAAGAAATGGAGTGAGTAGCATCAAGGTGCTATTTTTCTCACAGATGATGCCCAACTGACCCTACTGTACTACGGAGTTGACAAAAACAAACAATGCCTATGCACAAAATATAAAATATAGAATGGTAACAATTTACCCATCATGCCCTTTATATACAGAGTCTGCCAGAAAAATGTATACACTCTTCAGAAAAGGAAAAACTTGCCTTACATGGTTTTATCAAATTGCAATAACACTGTTTACTATGGCACAATAGTTTCTAAACAGAAGGCATTACTTTGATGGCTCTAGCATCCCCAATTCCTAAGAGACACTGTACATTGCAGAAAACTGAGTACATAGGAAATCCTTAGACAAGAAATTGAAAATGCATGTGCATCAATCCGACTAGACACTTTTTCAACTTTGCACAAGCAGTAGTTTACTGTACTGATAAATGTCTGGAAGATAAAGGCTACCATTTTGGGTATGACTTGTATTAATTTCATGATATTTGAATAAATTTATCATGACAATATCTATATCAGTTTTTCCTTTCCTTAAGTGGAAATGTATATGTTTAACAAAAGGCAAAAATGCTGACCTACCTTGCTACCCGGGTTTCAGCCAAGAAGTTTCTTCAGGCAAATAGCCTATGTATATATATATATATATATATATATAATTCCAAGTGAAGAGGACTCAAGGTTTTTTTTATATTTTGAGTGCTCTGGCATTTATTTTATTATAAAGAGTGCTCATTATAATGAGTATTATAAAGCTTAATATAATATAATATAATTATATGGTTATGTCAATTTTTCATTGCTACATGGAAATTTCTATGTTTGAAAACATGAGAAAATGTGAAAAATTGAAAAATTGACATAACCATATAATTATATTATATTATATATATATATATATATATATATGGTTATGTCAATTTTTCATTGCTACATGGAAATTTCTATTTTTGAAAACATGTGAAAATGTGAAAAATTGAAATAACCATATAATTATATTATATTATATTATATATATATATATATATATATATATATATATATATATATATAATAATATATGGTTATTTCAATTTTTCATTGCTACATGGAAATTTCTATGTTTGAAAACATGCAAAAATGTGAAAAATTGAAAAATTGAAAAATTGACATAACCATATAATTATATATATATATATATATATATATATATATATATATATAATTTCCTCCCAAGCAAGACAATAAAGCCACTAAGATGCAAAGGGTTGAAGAATGGGTATGAGAAAATATATGTCTCTCTCTCTCTCTCTCTCTCTCTCTCTCTCTCTGCATATATGTGTGTGAGTGTGTATTTTCTGGAATTACTTTTAATCTCATGTATTGCCTTTCTCTTTCATTACGAAATAGTAGCATAACACAATACCTACCAGGATTCTATTTAATCAAATATGGCTTCTTATCCAAGGCTCACATCATTTTCCCACATGTCCTACATGTGCAAGTTGCATTTGTATCAGCAACAACATCCAGTAATTGATCTTAAACAGTTCCAGACTAATGCCATTTGTATAAATAGCATTGTTAGTCATCAGCAACTTTATCACAAAGATTTCACAATATTAAGACTGCACATTAATCTTTTTCATAATGAGCAAATATAGTGACATTTATAGTAATTGCTACTGTAATTATAAAAGAATGCAACTTACTAAGTTGAAAATGTATAAAAACTGTTTTAACAGCAAGATCAACCACAATAAATTTATTTTCAGCTTCTTGCAACACTTCCCTTACTAAATTTTAATTAAAATGTAAAATTCTAAGTATTCTCTCTACTTAATAAACACACATAGTCACATCAACATAAACGTCATTTTACTTCATTCAAGTCCTAAAATGCAAAATGTATTATATTATTACAATCTCCATTTTGTTCTTGATAAATAAAAACATCATTTATTGATATCTATCTATCTATTTATTTATATGAGGAAAAAAGTTTATTCCTTAATGGAAAGATGTTAAGACTCTGTAAAAACTTAACAAAAAGTTTATTAAATCTTCCTTACAATAGTTACATTATTTGGACTACTGTCCTCATCTTTAGTGCCATTTGTATGACGTTTCAGCTGTTGTATACTCCGGCCTTCTTCAGGAATTTTGAACCGAACACTTTATTACAATCACTGGGGTATATCATCCTCATTCCTTGCATAAAGCTTTGATTAGAAGTCGTGAGTTATTGAACTATATGTCCTTAAGGACACATGGCCCAGTGAATATAGACATTGGTTAGTTCCTGTGACTTGATCCAAAGAGTTGTGAGTTCAATACCAGGCTACAGCAGTGGTGAACAAGTAACTTGCAGGGTTAGAGGGAGATAACTCATGACTTCCAATCAAGGCTGTACACAAAGAATGAGGATAATATACCCCAGTGATTGTAATAAAGGGTTTGGTTCAAAATTCCTAGCACCTGAAGCAGACCAGAGCGTACAATGGCCAAAACATCATACAAATGGCAACAAAGATGAGGACAATAGGCTGAATTATGTAAATACTGTAAATACTACCTCATCTCAGAAATATAGACTAATACTAAATCTTTCTCATTGTCTGTATGTAATGAAAAATGTTTGAAATAAATGTTGCTGCCCAAAAATACATTGATTTATATATAATAAATCATAGTTTTAAGGTATGCTATATTTATGGGTTAAAGTGCTCAATATCAATATAGAAAATGTACATAAATATAAAAGTGAATATTGAGATTGTTGCATCTGGGTGTTGACTTCAATGGCTACATTCATTATTCATTCAAACATGTTTCATTAAATAATATCAACATATTACATCCGTTCTCATTCTTGAATGAGTTTGTTGATGCTAATATGAATTTCCATGATGAATTTCATCTTAACATCAATAAACTGACATATATATTTGCACACATGCACACTCACATACATATATACAAATATATTTTGAATATTTTTGTTTGTCAGTAATATATAATATCATCATCATCATTTATCCATCACACCCAGATGGTGCATAGGGCAGCAACGTTTTGTTGCTGTTTCTTTAACAAACTGTTTTTATAGGGCAGGGTTGTTAGCCCTGCACCCAACCCCCAAACCTGGAGGACCGGTGGACTATTCTTGATCCTTACATTTACAGCACCTGATATTCCCAAATGGTCACCCATTTAAGTACTGACCAGGCTCGATGTTGCTTAACTTTGTTGATCAGCCGGGAACCGGTGTATTCAACACGATATAGCCATAGACTAATATATAATATAGTGACTATAATTTATATATGGTTTATTTTATTTTCTATTGACTGCTTTAAAGTTTAAGAAATGATTTCCTCAACCAATGACAGCCAACGGAGATGACCATAAAATGACAATTTATTGCATCTTTACTATTAATCTGGTTCTTTTCTTGCAATCGAAATTACAGAAGGCAGTTATCAATTAGCAAGAAACAAATGAATAAATATATACCAATACCTTTTTTTTAAATCATCCTTCATACCACATCTTGTGTTTATTCCTCAGGCAATTTTGGCAAAGTTGCCACACACTTAATAAATGAAAGAGCCATAGTGGTTTTAATTTTTCACCTCCAGATTAACCTGACAATAAAGGCAAGTTATCATTCAATAGATTTGCGGCACAACTGAACCAATTATACAAATCAATATCAAGAAAATGATTAGGGAGAATGGAATTTTAAAAATGTATCTATTTTCCATGTTATTAGAAAAATAATATTTTTTTTCTTTTCTCATTCAGTAACATTCTCCCTCTCTGTTCCACTCACTTTCTGATCTTGTCTTTCTCTTTCTGATATTTTTTCCTTCCTAACCCTTTTACTCAATCATGTAATGTTTTTCCCTCTCTCTAAATTCTGCTTTAATGCTCTTTACCTCATCACAAATTCTCTCGTTTTGCTCTCTGTTTCTTAGCCTTAAATTCTCTCTCTTTCTCTAAATTCTTTGATTCTTCTCTCTCTTTCTCTCTCTCTTCTTTAATGAATCAATCAAATTTTATTTCTTTTAACAATATGGATCTTCCTTTTCATTCTGAGCTTTCAATTTTGTTTAATCCTCTCTCTCTCTTTCTCTCTCTCTCTCTCTCTCTCACTCACACTCTCACACTCACTCACTCTCTCTTACACATGCTCTCACACTCTATCCATGTAGCAATCTATATTTTGGATCAAATGTCTGGCACAATGAGAGAAGTGTTTACTTAGTAAATAAATGGTCATGGTTGCTGCTATATCACACCAGTCATTTCTTTTTAAATTCTTTTTTTAATTGTTTCACCCCAAGCAATTAAAATAATACCAGTAAAACACCAGTGAAAAAGAATGAAAAAGTGAGGAAAAAGGACAATAAAAGAACAGATTTGGGGAAGGCAGAAGATTGTGACTAATGTTGCATTTAAATATTTGAATAAACAGTAAGTCATTTAAGTGCCATACATGATACCCTCTTGGGTGATCATGTCTTAAAAGAAACATCACTGACTATGCAGAATATTTTTGTAGGTTGCCATTAGTTTCTGTTATATACTGGTTACCAACCAAGGCTATAGAACCCAATTTGTCCTTCTATTTAGCCTATCCCGTGAGGGAGAAGCTATAGATTAATACCTTTCCCATAGGTATTTGTGTGTAAGTGAATGAAACAAATTCAACTGGGATTTGAACTTGGCTCTCCAATTTCTCATTCAAAGCCAACATCTGTTACACCAGAAAAAATAAAATTGATTTTCGTATCTAGCTAATTCAACATTAAAGTGATGAGCCATAATAGCCAATTTAGTAATATGTTTAAAGTTATGCAGTTGATGTACCAAGGAGGAAAACTCATTAAAATGAATGCAGTAAAAATATTCATAGGAAAAAAGGGGAACTTATGTTAACAAAGTTGGAAGTTAGGATGCCAGTTCAAGAGCAATAACATCATAGTCTCTTTGGATTTTGTCAAGATGAGATATGGTATCACTATTCAATACCCAGATAAATGCTTGATTTATAAATATATATGATGGATACTGATGAGAAAAATTGTCTAGAATAACACTATAAACAAACCCTTTTTTAGCAGCAGACTTAGTAAATGATTCAATATAATCACTTCACTTCATGCCAGTAGGAAAGATTAAATCAAGCATTTAATTAATAATAGTTTTCTTGCTATAAACCACTAGTTTAATGGACGTGAATTTAAGTATTTTTGTCTTGTTCTTTTATATGCTCTTGTACAGAGCATTGGCTATGCTTGAAAAATAACCTTGTGTCAAACATAACTGAGCCCACCACATTTGTAAGCATCAGAAGGTTGAACAAACAATAAAAAAGTCTGGTTTGTATCAATAGGTGTAAATTTATTTTTCAAGAAGAATTGCACCAATTTTGTTGTTTTGAAATAACATTTATGTTTGAAAGTTCCACATTAAGTTTTTCTTTTGAATGTATGTTTAAGAGTTTACTTTTCTTAAAGTCGGACAAACTATATTTGTGAAGAAAAGACAAATCTGATGTCACTATCAGTATCTACAATTGTATTAGGTGAGTAAGTTTGGCCTAGGTGTGAATGAAAAAGAGAAATGTTATCTTTGTTCCTCTTTCTTTTTTGTTGCTGACAAGTAAATGATGAAAAGGGAGATCAATTAGTGCAGTTTGAAAGAGAGAGTGAGAAAGTGCTAAAATGTATGTTGTCAGGACTTGGCATTGGTTAGATGACTTGTAGCTCTTGATAATGTTCTTTCCTTCTTTGATGACAGTACATAAGAAAGATGAAGAAACAAAGAATTCAGTGCAAAAGACAAAATGAGAAAGTAAGAAAATGCAGATTGCCTGGACTTGACATCTGGTAGACAACTTGTGGCACTTGGAAAAGAAATGGCAAAATCATGCATGTTTCTACATTTGTGGAGAATAGAAAGGAATCAACTTTTAGATTTTTTCCTGGATTAGTCAATAAATAAGAGGTTGTATCCATTTTATTTTCATAGACATCAGTACACTGCAAAATTTAGAGAACCGACTGTCTTATAAAAAGAGTTTTTTTATTGGTTCATGTATAAGTGTATGTGTTTTTTTTTATTCAACTCATGAAAAAGTATAGGTGTGTGCAAGCTTGAATTTTCTGTGCAATAAAATCTAACAAAATCTGATACTCTGTTCATTCATAAAATGGGTTGTTATATTCTTTGCAGCACCTATCAATGTTCATCTTTTTTTTACTATCTCTCCAAACTTCTCTATTACAATCAAGTCACACAAGCATACTCTTCTTCTATGTGCCCTGTCCCTTCAGGACGTAGGTGAGCATGGCTTTCTATGTCTCCCTATCTCTGGTGGCACTTAGCACGCCTTCCCCTGTTACACCACACAACCCTCGTTCCAACATCCACCTGATTAGGTCCTTCAAATATGTTATCTGTTGCTTCCCCCTGTCTCTTTTTATCTCACTCTGGCCTGTTAGTATCAGGTTTTCCAAGCCCTCCTTCCTCATTGCATGTCCCAGGAACTTCAGCTCTCTCTTCCTGATGCTCAGTATTAATTTCCCTTTTGTTTCCATCATTTCTAAGACCTCATCATTGATCACATGCTCGATCCATGATATTCGCAGCATCCTTCTGTAGAACCACATTTCAGTTGCTTCAAGTTTTTCCTTTGTCTTTGATGATATTATCCAGCATTCATTGCCATATTGAAGGATGTACAACATGTAGCAATCCAGTACTCTCTTCCTTGTTTCTAGCAAAATTGTCCTGTTTGTTAATACTTTACTCAACTTCTGGAATGCTTCCTTTGCCATGCCAATTCACCTTCGAATCTCTGTGTCGCACTTTCTGTCTTCTGTTATAACACTTCCCAGGTATATAAACTTTTGTACCTGCTTGATTCAAGTATAAGCATGTTAAATAATATTTTGCTCTGTCTTATAAGCATCAAATTCTCTAAGTCTTTTTGCCACATTGTTTACCAGAAATTTCAACTGTCTAAATATAAGTGTTCTATTTGTTTCCATTTATCGAAAAAAACTTTGTCATGCTCTTATGTTAATTTCATGGTATTCTCAGTATATTTCTTTAGAATATCTTCTGTGTTGCCTCAAGTTTCCTCTTCATCTGTAAGGAAATTAGCCTACATTCATTGCTTTAGATGTGAATAGATTATAATAGAAGTACAAATTTTACATGTTTCTAATGAAATATTCCTGTTTTTTTAATGTTTTTTTCAACATTTTGACATTTTTTAATATCCCTGTCCTCTCTAAACTATTTAACTACTGCCTTTCTGCTTCCTGCTTTCCTGCATGCAGGAAGTTCTCTTCAGTCGTTCCTGTATTTAAGAATTGTGGTGAACCCTCGGACCCTTCCAACTATCGCCCTATCAGTCTTCTACCGATATTCGGGAAAGTATTCGATGCTATAATCAATGCTGAAATAGTTCATCATCTCACCGCCCACAAACTCTTTTCCGACAGGCAATATGGATTCCGCTTTGCCAGGTCCACGGCCGACCTGCTAACAACCATAACGGAGTACATGCTACAGGCCCTTGATGAGTCTGACGAGGCTCGCGCGGTTGCTCTGGACGTCTCCAAGGCTTTCGACAGGGTTTGGCACTCTGGCCTCCTATGCAAACTACGCGGTTATGGTATTACAATTTTACATGTTTCTAATGAAATATTCCTGTTTTTTTCATGTTTTTTTCAACATTTTGACATTTTTTAATATCCCTGTCCTCTCTAAACTATTTAACTACTGCCTTTCTGCTTCCTGCTTTCCTGCATGCAGGAAGTTCTCTTCAATCGTTCCTGTATTTAAGAATTGTGGTGAACCCTCGGATCCTTCCAACTATCGCCCTATCAGTCTTCTACCGATATTCGGGAAAGTATTCGATGCTATAATCAATGCTGAAAATAGTTCATCATCTCACCGCCCACAAACTCTTTTCCGACAGGCAATATGGATTCCGCTTTGCCAGGTCCACAGCCAACCTGCTAACAACCGTAACGGAGTACATGCTACAGGCCCTTGATGTGTCTGACGAGGCTCGTGCGGTTGCTCTGGATGTCTCCAAGGCTTTCGACAGGGTTTGGCACTCTGGCCTCCTATGCAAACTACGCGGTTATGGTATTACAATTTTACATGTTTCTAATGAAATATTCCTGTTTTTTTAATGTTTTTTTCAACATTTTGACATTTTTTAATATTTCATTGCACCTCTAGATTTTCAGATTACCTGGATATCTAAATTTCTGCTTTCTGTAATCATTGTTGTTCATTTTTATTACAATCCTTTGAGTCAGTACAATTTATATCATGAAATAAAGGTATAGTCTTCAATGAGAATTTTACTCTCGGGTGACACAAAAATGTTCCCTGCTACTTGTTAATTTTGTATTTTTACCAGTGCAATTTGAGCTTATTCGGATACACCCACTGATAAATGTTTAACTTTTCATAGTCACTCAACTCTATAGATTGCTAGATTATTTTAAAATTTACTGGAATCACTCTTTCTTTTACTGAAATATCTTAAGTGCTTCATATAAATATGACAGCATTCAAAATAAGCAAACACTTTTCCTGTGTAAGAAATTCATTCAAGGCCAGCAGGTACTAACCTCAAACTCCCTGACTTTGTGAGCATGATTGGGGGCTCCAAGCAGTGTTTTGCTACCATTGCTATCTTATCAGTATTTGGATTTTATCTATAGACATTTGTAAAAGTTGCAAATTAACCTAAGCACAACTGAATATTAAAGGATTAAAACATTTTTCATGGATTTTGACATGGGTTTTTTGGTACTTTGTCAAAATCTGTTAATTCGTTTTTAATAATTAACAAAAAACACTACATAAAATTCACTATTTTTTATCCATAATTTTGAATGTAATTAAATTATTCAACTTTTTAACAAGAAAAATCTCAAGTCGATGTTAAAATTGCAACAAACATTGTTGTTTTATTTAAGATTGAATGATCTATTATGACATGTTTTTAATTTGTATTTAGATACATTGTATTTATTTTGAATGTTTTTAGTTGAAGTGTTCACCTATATTGTATATGATCCATTATTGTACATAATTAGGTTACCATAAAATTTTGCATTTTATATGAATACTACCTTATGAAAATTGAAATGTAGTAAAGTTGGGAACCTTGTATCATAGATTAAGGGTGTGTATTTACTTGCGGGGCATGAGGTTCTTTGCACCATCCCTGACTGCATTAATACATTTTAAGATAGTTTTTTCACAAAAAGTAGGGCATATTTATTGTCCATTGATATACATATATATAAATTGTTACATTGGTTAGACCTTACTGAATTATTTTCAACTTTTTTAAAGCCATAATGACATAAATAATTATTTATTTTTAGTTTTGTTTCTTTAAAAAAATCACTCAGTTTATTGACCCCCACACCTGTTTATTAGTGTTTTACATTTTCCAACCTCACACTTTATTAAAAAAAAACTTATTTATTCAGTCAGTTAAAAGATACATGCTTGGGCGAACATGTCTCAAAAGAGAGATGACAGACTGGGCAGAAGATTTTCCCACAGTAGGTTGCCATTACTTTCTGCATTAGACTAGTTGCCAATAAAGGCTGTAGAACCTAATCTGTTCTGTTATTTGACCCATAGCTGGAGGGAAGAGTCAGATTAGTACCTTTCCCAAGAATAATTGTGCATTTAACTTGAATTCCTTGCATTCACTTAAAAAATATCTTATTTGGAACCCCAGACTTTTTCCAAATTCCTCCTCTGCTTATTATGGCACCTTTTATTTAGCACCCCAGACTTCTTGCATTCTATATCATAAAAGCATGTTTTATAAAAACATAGCCTTTCTTGTTTTGAGTATAAAAACTTAATAGCTAATAAAGCTGGAATTTAATCATAAGGAAGTTTATTTCTATAACTTTTTTTATATTGCAGGTGGACCATCTCCTCAGAGATAGAAAAAAACTTGAAGTAATCAAGATATGGTTTTATTGAAAAATGCTGAGAATACTATGTATACACACATGTAAATAAGGAAAAAGTTTTAAAGTGAATAGGAAGGACAAGGGAGCTGCTGATAGCAACCAGAAACAAACAGCTGCAGAGGTATGTCTACATAACGAAGAAAGAAAAACTTAGAAAATTGAACATTCATAGGAGATTTTGAAGTCAATAAAAGCAGGTAAAACAAGTCTGAATGAATGGATAGAAGAGCAAAGAATATGAAAACCAAAAGTAAAGGGCAAGAATTAATTTAAACAAAAAAGAAAAGAAGTCATGGAGAGCTGTGATCATCTGTTCCCTAAATGAAATAGCATGCGAAAGAAACAAGAAACTTCATGACACTACAGATTTTACATTAATCATGGATGAACAAATTAATAAAATGATATCAATGAATTAACAATACAGGATTGGAGATGAAAGATAATCTCTTCTTTTAGTTTAAGGAAAACCTGCTTAAATACATCAGTTACATTAACTACTAAATTGCAAAAATTTAACAGCTATTACAAAAGTACAATTGAAAGATATATTTAATTTCATAATCTCTCACATCAGCATACTTATTTTTGCTTGATGTCAGTAGCATTAGTTAATTATCATTAGATGTCAGTAGCATATTTAATTATCATAAGATGAAACATTGGCAACAATTATTATTTATTTTTAACTAGCAATGACTTTAATCTTTCGTTTTATTAGATGAAGCATTGTTAAACATTATCATTAATTTTGACTGGTATTTACTTTGATTTCACTTATCATTAGATGAAGCATTGTTAACTATTATTATTAATTTTTGACTAGCAATAACTTAAATCTTTCTTTTTATTAAATGAAGAATTGTTAATCATTATTATTCATTTTTACTTGCATTTATTTTCATCTTTTTTTATTAGATTTAGAGTACTGAAAGACAGAAAACTCTCATTAGAAACAAAGAAAAGAGTGCTGGATTGCTGTGTGATATCTGTCCTTCTGTATGGAAGTGAATGCTGGACGATCTCATCAAAGATGAAAGAGAGGCTTGAGGCAGCAGAAATATGGTTTTATAGAAGGATGCTGAGGATACCATGAGCAGGGCATGTATGCAATGATGAAGTGTTGGAAAGGATGCAAATGAGAAGAAAATTGATAATAAATATCAGGAAGAGACAAATGAGGTTTCTGGAATATGTAATGAGGAGAGAACGCCAGGAGAACATGATACTCACAGGTTGGATAAATGGAAGAAGAGAAAGGGGAAAGCAGCACAAGACCTACTTGTACTTTAGCAAATGGTTGATGGTGTGAGGCTTAGAAGAGTTAGCAAGAGAAAAATTATTGATAGCGACAAGAGACAGAGCCAAGTGGAAGTCCATGATCGCCTACGTCCTGAAGGAAAACAGCACATGAAGAAGAAGAATCATTATTATTCATTTTTTACTAGCATTTACTTTCATCTTCCTTTTTATTAGATAAAGCATTGCTAACCATTTTTATTAATTCTTTACTAGTTTTACTTTCATCATATTGTTATTGTTTTTTTACTTGTCTTTACATGAATCTAAATTTTCTTAGATGAAGCATTGCCAAACATTATTATTCATTTTTGACTTTTTATTGTAAATTTACTCAGTTCATCAATTTAAAGAAGTTAGCAGACAATGTAATTTGGGAAATAGCCACTCATTAGTATTGAATATTCATTCAAATTATTATAAATGATTTGTGTCACGTTTCAATGAAAACTTTGTCTTCTAGATGATGGATACTGGGCTTTATATTGATGAATTCATTGCGGGTGTCTAATCATTTTACACATCTGCTTTGATCCCTTCATCAGGTGTGAAATCATAATGAGTGTTGGTTGGGTGATAAGAAGAAATCCATAGAGATATTTGTGAGATGGTAGGTCTGACAAATTAGTGATTCAAGGTCAGTCGACACAAAGAAAACCTGGCAGAGTAGAGCCATTAAATAAATAATATGATGCCATTTTAGTAAAATAAAATTCTGTTTGATGTTTTAATATGTTATTCCCAAAAGGCAATATAAACAGAAAAGAATACAATGTGAAACAATGTAAGGAAATTATAATGAATCAGAGTTTTTAAGAAAAAGAGTTATGTTTTGTTTTGTATTTCTTTGTGCATGCTGATAGTTGTAGTCCTTTGTGACAGGAGGTTTTTCAGATTATTACCTCTCCAGTTATTCTCTTTTTATTTTTTATTTTTTAAAAAAAATTTTTTTTTAATCATATCACCCCGAGCAAGGCGGTAACACCACTGATGTGTCGGGGGTTACGTAAGAGTGAAAAGATTAGAAGAGAGAAAGCCGGAAACCACATCCTAAACAGGGAACAAGGGATGAGCCTCAACACCTGTTCAATAGACGTGGGTGGAGTGTAAACCAGGTGATAGTTTAGACTATCTACTCCAATTGAAGAAGAAGAAGGAAAAAATAAAGGTAACGGTGGTGGGTTAACTAAGTTTTAACTTGTTAAAGTCCGGTCAAAGAAATTTCTTTGAAAACAAGTAAAGAATACTCGTTCAAATAACCATGAAACTATTTTAAAATTAGCCACAAAAAATAAAACAATAAAATCAAAGCAAAATTATAACTTACTTTTAAGAATATTTCAAAGCTGATCCTAAATCCAAATGCACGTGTACAACGCCAGTAGAGAAAAAGAATTATTTTATCTTTTGGCTGAGGGGTGGTGGGGTCAACTAGACAATGACCAGGCAAAAAACGAACAAGGAATTTAACAGGACATGCCCATTAATTTAAATATGTTATTACACCACTCTGAACTGGAGAGGTCATACATCCTTCTTTTGTCTTTTACTACTCCTGATTATTTTTGTAATGTATTGTTCTTCCTCTTGTCTTTCTTGTTTTCTCTTTAATAGTGATCTTGGTCTCCCCTTTGTTGATTTTTGTGTCTCTTAATTTTTTTACTTTTGCAAGAAGTTCTTACCCATGTTTTTATATGTTCTGGGTTATTTAAGGATCCTATTGGCAGCGCCATTGTTATGTTTCACATTTCTTTGTGCTTAGTGGTAGTCATAGCACAGCTCTCCATGTCCTTTGTGATGACAGGGTTTCTCCCTCTTACCTCTCCAGTTATTCTCTATGTATAGAAAACTTTCTGATTTTTACTTCTCCAGTTATTCCCTCTATATATAAAGAATAACTGGAGAGGTAATATGCCTATTAATATGCTCACAATACTACAAATTACAATACAAGGGTCAACTGAAAATTTTATAGACTGACCAAAATCTAAATGTAAGTAGACAAATTAGGTAGTAGACTAAAGAACATAAAGGTGTTACATAATACATCAGCTGGTCGGCCAGCTATTGTATTCTATGATTAGTGAAGATTCTAGTATTGCAATGATAATAAAAAATATGAATGCAGGTTATTAATGAAAGAAGTAAGTGGGTACAAATGAAAAGATCTGAAATTGACAAGCTCTTTCATTTCACTGAAGCAAACATTAAACACACAAGAGTGTTTTCATTTTTTCTTTTTTCATTAAAACCAAACAATATTTCTAATATGTTTTTTTCATCTCTCTTCTTGATCTTAATCAATTGGCCATCATTTATGAGGTATAGGCAGAAAATACAATATATCACAAATGAATGAAGAAACAAGCAGAATTATAGTATGACATTGTGCAATGCTTGTGATCTTGGTGTTTTTGACCTTACTTCTGGCTTTTTCAAGATCAGGGGAAAAAACTAACAAATCAATATAATAACACTACCTATGATTCTCAATAACACTACAATTGAAAATAACTTCAGCTGAAAATAAAAGATATAATTAATACAAAACAAAATAATAAGAACATTAAACCTGAAGCAGGATTCACTCTCTAGCCTGTAATGACTGCCAGAAAGAAAATTTTTTTTTTTTTAATCATTTCACACTGAGCAAGGCAGAAACACCACTGATGTGCAGGGGGCTACATAAATGTAAAAAGATTAATTAGAAAAGAGTGAGGAGCACAAACTAGTTAGAAAGGAACAACAGAAAGCTGAGAAAGCAGGTGCGATGACAGATACATAGGTGGAGAGAAAGGGAAGGTTATACAGGGGAGGGGAGAGAGCTAGAGTCCAGTGGTTAGTAGATGAGTATTGACTTTGCATTTAAATTTCTGGAGGTTGTAGCTGTCAGGAAAGCAAGAATACGGGAGCGAGTTCCACAGGTGGGAAGTGCGAGAGAGGAAGCTGCAGGAGTAGAATTGTTGTCTGCATTTGGCTAACCTGACTAGGAGAAACCTCAAAGACCTTAAATAAAAGACTACATAAATGCAAAAGAGATCTTTTACAAAACAACACACTCAGTGGATTAGCTACTCAGTGTAATGATTTTGACCATAATTTTGATTTAAAAGATAGTACATTAATTAAAAATGAAAGCAATTCACTAAGGCAAAATGTATAGAAAGTGAGTGTATTAATTATTAAAACATCAACAGTAAATTTTAATCTAGGTTAATTCTTGACAGATTGTCTGTTGTCTCAACTGGATACTTAAAAACAAAATGCAGAAAAGCAGAAACAAAATTTAAGGAAACTGAATGACTGAATTAAATCAGTTCGACTATGTGTCCAGACATGTCCAATAAAAAAATTAAGATTAAAACAAATTTTAAACCTAAAAAATATTTAAAAACACAAAAAATTAAAATTCAACATTTCTACATATTCAGGAGTTTCCCCTTGTCCTCACATTTACATTTCTCTCTGCAGCTCCTACACATATATCTTCTTCATGTGCCATGTCCCTTCAGGATGTAGACAATTATGGACTTCCACATACCCCTGTCCCTTATCACTCTTAAAATTTTTACTCTTGGTATCACTCCCAAATCCCACTCAGCTATGTAGTGTTAAAATGATCTCTGCCTAGCTGAGAAGAGATTTCAAAATAAGTTTTGAGATCTGGTCTTTGGTCAAATTTTAAGAAATGGGTCAAGACGATAACTTTCCAGCATCAACTTCTATACTGTGAATACTCAGGAATATATGCCAAAATTACGAAATTCTTATTTTCTAAATCACTGAATAGCTGGACATAAAAATCTTTTGAAAGAGTTTCTAGGTTGTTCCAGAAACATCTCAGTTCCCTTTCATATTGTTTACACAAAGTGCATTTTTTGTATAACAGTCCATTTATATAAATATTATCTCTCAGTTTAGTTTTGTAACAAACTCGACTTTCCTCAATAAGTACTGATCAACTTGCTCTGATCAAATCAAAATGGATAATTACTGACTGTTTTTTCACAAATAGCTTCAAAGTGGCGCTGTGCTTAAACTTTTCAGCAAATATAATAATTAATTCAGCAAATATAATAATTTTAAATGCATTCAGTTTCTTCCACACTTGGTAAAACCAGCTTGAGATGATTTGATTGAAAAATAAGATAGAAATAAAGCTATTTAGCAGATATTAGTTATATAAGAATTTAAAAAGTTACTGATGGTACTTTTTTTTAGTAAATATTAATGGTAAGAATAATATTAGCCTTTTCCTTATAAAAAACATTTAACATACCTTAACTGAGTGGCCAGTATTACTGACTGTTGAAATTAATAAAATATTTCTTGTAAAACAGTCTTTCAGGAAATTCAGTTTCTCAAGTCCAGTAGCTGTTAGCACACTTTCCAGTATCGATGATACAGCTTTTTCTCAGCTACACGTTTTCTCCTATGATAGACTTTATCAAGATGAAATTAATTCTGTTTTAAATAATGTATTTATTTTTTAAAAAATGGTTTGTAACTAAAAAAATGCTCATAAATTATTCATAAAATTACCAGAAATTATATATATATACATAGCAACTAGTGGCAGTAGCGGCAGTTGTGGAATTAAAAGAAAATAACTTAAAGAGTAGATTTACAATGATAGAAAGGGGCGTAAGACAAGGATGTGTCTTTTCACTGGATCTGTTCAACTTGTACATTGAGAATATTTTGAGGACCCTAGAAGTTATGCCTGGATTCATAATTGCAGGCCACAATTTAAACAACCTAAGATACACAGATGATACAGTGCTAATAGCAGACACAGAAAGGAAACTACAAGACCTTCTACAGAAGGTAGCTAAAGAAAGTAACAAGAAAGTACTCGAAATATAAACTGCAAGAAAACCGAATGCATGGTCATCAGTCAAAAGAGCAGCCCAATATGCCAAATAAAGGTTGGGGGATACTAGAATCAAACAGGTACAAAAACTTGAATACCTGGGAAGTGTTATAACAGAAGATGGAAAGTGCAACAGAGAGATCTGAAGGTGAATTAGCATAGCGAAGGAAGCATTCCAGAAGTTGAGTAAGGTATTAAGGAACAAGACAATTTTTCTAGAAACAAGGAAGATAGTACTGGATTGCTAAGGGCTGTCCGTCCTTCAGTATGGCAGTGATTGCTGGACAATATCATCAAAGATGAAAAAAAAACTTGAAGCAACTGAAATTTGGTTCTACAGAGGGATGCTGCTAATATCATAGATTGAGCATGTGAGCAATGATGAGGTCTTAGAAATGATGGAAATGAAAAGGAAATTACTACTGAGCATTAGGAAGAGACAGCTGAAGTTCCTGGGACATGTAATGAGGAAGGAAGGCTTGGAGAACCTGATACTAACAGGCCAGATAGAGGGAAAAAGAGACAGAGGAAAGCAGTGGTTAACATATTTGAAGGACCTAATCAGGTGGATGACGGAACGAGGGTTGCATGGTGTAACAGGAGAAGGCGTGCTAAGAGCCACCAGGAAATGTGGAAACCCATCATCGCCTATGTCCTGAAGGAACAGGGCACATAAAAGAAGAAGAAGAAGTTACATCCACAGCTAAAATGCTCATAGGCAGGGCTAGGACCCCTAATAGCTTAAGAGATAGGTGTAATCTATGTTTGACAAAAAATTAAAATTTTGAAATTTCAATACCAAAATATACTCCTAAATAAATGAAATGAGATCATAAGTATGTGTTGTCATAGAAATAAGTATAAATTACAATAGTTATCCTATTCTTCCAAATAGTTACAATAATTTTTTTTTAATTTTGCAAAGCAGTTACCAGCCCACCACCTACCACTACTAACTCAAGCGTCAAGCCACATACCTCCTACTACCAAAGAGGAAATTACTACTAAAATTCCTCTACCTTAACCCTACAAAAACTAATACCTCCTAATCCCTTCCTTTACTAGAGCTAACTTTAGAGCTTAGAATTTTTCCTCATTCTCTGTTTATAAGGGGTTGAAAAATGCATGTCTTAAAATGACATGTTGAAAATGGCTATTTCCCTACTAAGTTTTATCAGATATATATATATATATATATATATATATATATATATATGCAATTTGTTATATATATTATATTATTTATATGTTACATATGCGCGGTACTTATTTGAAAGTGCTCAATATCAGTGATAGAGCTGACATATTCACACCTTTCTATATATATATATATATATATATATATATATATATATTTTAAATTACTGAAGTTGTTTTATGTTATTGGTATATTTGCCAAAATCTTTATTAACTTTTATCTTGTATGATTTTTTCTCGAGTATTTTTAATTATTTTCAAGGATTGTTCTGAGTGTAGTTACAGAACTAGTATTTAATTTAGTAATTTTTGCTCATGTTGGATAGAACCAATTTCAAGGCATTCAGAGTGGTGTCAGTCAACTGAAATTTTTACGTGTGTATAGTTTTTTTTTATTAAACAAACTTTAATATACAGTCTTTTATGGAGAATGACACCTTACTTATTTATGAAATATTATTTTTCTCCTGTTTGCAGGCATGTTGTCTTTTATAAAATCATCAGAAAGGAAATGATTAGATTTTTCCTTATAAGGAAACATTTGGCATTCCTTGACTGAGTTGTGAGTATAACTTATGGTTAAAATTAATAAAATCTTTCTCTTAAAACAATTCTTTAGGAAAACAGACTTCTTAAGTCTAGCAGCTGCTATCACACTTTCCAATGTTGATGAGGGTTTCCTTCCTAACATTTTATTTGAAGTAGTGTGTAAGTTCAACATCTTCATATTCTCTTTGTGATACATGGGATATCCATTTTAGTTGTTACTGCTGTTGAAAGTCATCAAGGGAAATGGTTTCTGTTATATGGTACATTTAGTTGTGTTTTTGCAGTGCCAGTCAATGAGATACAAAGAAATGTAGTTTTCACGAAAACTGATAGACTTCACTCAGTTAAAGATATTTTTAATTATTAATCTTAGAAAGCATTTGTAAATGTTCAACAAATACATGGACCAAGAGCCACTCTAAGTATATGTTTACTGAATAAACTTGCTATATGGGTGTAATAGGAGAGAGTAAGAAGTGCAAGTTACGAGAATATCTAGGACAGCTTTGGAAACATTTATTGAAGTTAATGGGGAAACATCCTCCTGGGAGTCTGTAACACAAAGTAGCAGTTCTCAGAAAAAATCTTCCAGCTTAGGCCTTCCTTGTTATCAGTGTAATAAAAAGAGAATGAGAATGTCTTAATCCTGTTACATAGCCTCATGCGCTCCCGTATTCTTGCTTTCCTGACAGCTACAACCTCCAGAAATTTAAATGCAAAGTCAATACTCATCTACTAACCACTGGACTCTAGCTCTCTCCCCATCCCTGTATAACCCTCCCTTTCTCTCCACCTATGTATCTGTCATCGCACCTGCTTTCTCAGCTTTCTATTGTTCCTTTCTAACTAGTTTGTACTCCTCACTCTTTTCTAATTAATCTTTTTACATTTATGTAGCCCCCTGCACATCAGTGGTGTTTCCACCTTGCTCGGGGTGAAATCATTAAAAAAATATATATATGTATATATATATATATATATAACGAAATGAAGAAGAATGAAGAATAAAATTGTAACAATCAAAACATTTAGTTAAAACAATGCTCAATATATAAGTAGACCAATGAATATTTATCAGGTATTAACAATGATAATTACCATCATTGTTAATTACCTGATGAGAAATTGTTCTTTTACTGTCGAAAAAAGTGTAGAATTTTGTAGTAGTTTTCCTCATGTTCTAACGCAATAATTAATAATATATATATATATATATATATATATATATATATATATATATATTTTCTAAAGTTCCTTCAATACAAGGCTCAAGAGCCACTCAAGATAGCGGGATTTTAAATGAGGTTGATGAACAAACATAAAGAGCAATTAAGTGAAAATTATGACGAGATGTTAGAGACAAACATGAAGAGGTTAAGATTGCAGTGTCTGGGAAGCATCCTCTCAAGAGTCTGTTCTATAAAGTAGCATTTCTTGGGAAGAAGATGTCTGAGTGAACCATAATTCTCACTTGTATTATCCAAAGTGAATGAGGCTGAGGATGATTTGACCCTGTGTATATGGCCATGCGGGTCTTAGCTGATATAGTTTAAACTGGTGGAACTAAAGAACTCTTTCATCAGTTAAAGTTTTATTTGATGATAATTTCTTTCTTTCAAGAAACTGACAGTATACACAGATTAGCATAGAAAAAAGTCAGAGAAAATATAAATTACAGATGAATATTGATCTCTGCAAGATTCAAATCTATATGAAAAAACATAATTGACAGTAAGAAAAAAAATATTATTGTTGCCACAAAATTAGAAACTGTAAAACCATGAAAGATAACATCATGCATATGTAAAGATTTTTATTCATGATCTCCAATTACAATTTATGATATAAAAAAAACAAACTGTAACCATTTCCTTTTTACAGAGAAAAACTCAAAACAAATGTATAATTTGTTTAAATAATTGCTTCCTTTATTTGAAAAATAATTGCGACTTTAAGCATGTCTGTGTTGATATGTGTGAGGAAGTTTGTATGCTTATATTAAAAAATATATGCAGTTTAAAACTGCCATTAACTTATGTGAGAGACAGGTTTATTTAACAGTTGACTCAAAAATGGACATTTATCATTTCTGAAACATTACCCAAATGTTATCCTATATAGTGAGTCTGAAAGTAGATAGTTCCAAGATTTCAGAACAGAACCGAAGACAGATTCAGAAATTCAAGTATTTGCTAATATGTGATTATTTGAATAATTTTTTATATCAAAAACCTAACCATGATGAATGATGGAATCATAACACTATCCTCATGAAACTTCAAAGTTGGCATGAACCTGCTCAGTTAACTGATACATTTCCCTGCATTAGCCCTATATATATATATATATGTGTGTGTGTGTGTGTGTGTGTGTGTGTGTCACCCACATACAAGCCTGTTTTGCTGTATCACAGTTCATCAGTGTGGCTAGACATCCACATCCACCTGCTTCTGGCTGGGATCAAAACTCGGCCAATTTGTTGTCAACAAAACTTAAGCCATAAGCACATGGAACCAGAGAAGGGAAATTTTAGCATGTTATATATAAGCAGTGTATACATATGCCAGACACCAAAAGAATTTAATTCATTGCTGAAGAGTACTGCATAAATTGCAGAAGTGGTAAATGTTTTGGGGAATTTTCCTGTTTTTTTTCAGTAGTTTACTGGTGGGAAGGCATTTTAGTTAAGCATATGTTTTGTCACCAAGTGCTTGATATCAAGAATTAATAGAATTAAGGTGGAGAAGCTTGTCGCTTAACTGAGTAATGTTATTTCAGTTATGCCAACTTCAAAGTTTCCTGAGGACATCAGTGTAATATCTTCACTATTCAGGGGCTTTTGCTTTTTCTGCTGCTGTTTCCTCATTTTTTTTTGTAATTATATGAAGTTTTTGTGTAATTTGATATATTTGTGCACAAGTGATTTTTTGCTTGATGAATATTGTGTAATTTGTTTATCAGTAGTTTTTACTGTTTCTTAAAGATTTGCTGGTAGTTAATTAGTTTTCATTGTGTTGATCCCTTCTAAGCGTGCTTATATATATTCCTATTTAATTGTTTTGTATTGAGTTGACCTCTTTTAACCATGTTGAACTGACCACTTTTATTTATATATATATATATCTAAACTTATTTATAAATAGAACTTTGTCTGTGTGTGTGTATGTGTGTGTGTCAGTGTGTGTGTGTGTGTGTGTCCATTACCTATAGACTCCAAAATGGCTGAATCAGTTTTCTTGAAAATTTACACAGTTGTACTATAAGCGTCTGCAAGTGTTCTTAGCTAGGTTTTGTGTCAAGGTACCCCTGATAAATATTGAAAATTGATAATTGAAAAAGTCGGGTTATAGAAGGAGTGGTCCGATTTTAATCAAATTTGATATACTCATAGACAAAGACATAAGAAACAATATTCAGAAGTTTCAAGGTTGCAGTTCTTACAATAGTGCAGAAAATTTTATATCGATACCAGGAAATCAAAATTTGACTTACATCCATTCATTTTTCTTTCAGTCTACGATTTGGCTTTAAATGGAAACAACTATTGCTTTTTAGTCTTTCGTGCCAATGTCCAAAGAGTCTAAGCTCCAAGACCATGGATTAGTTTTAAAGCTTTCATTACACCCAAACAACACCAGGCTATATTGCTAGTATATATATATGTATGTATAAACAATGACATTCTACTACAACATTTTCTTATGGCTTTAAATAGCACTGACGCAAACATTTTTAAAAATAGGAAAAACATCTGCCAGCTCATCATCAAAAATCAATTGGCAAAAACTTCTTTTTTTTTTCTCAGCAAGAACAATAAAATGCACTTTTTATGTGACTAAATTGGAGAACAAACTGGTTGGAGATTAAAATATAAAATCATCTTCAATCAAATTTAGAAATCAATTCAATTTGAAAAATTAAAATTGAAAAAAAAAACTCAAGAAACATAAAAAATGGACCAAGAGAATAAACTTATCAATGTTTTCATTCCCAAAAGAAGTAGGGGAAGAAGACACTCCTTTAGACTGTGAAGGATATGTCTCCTGAGTTTGATTGTAACTACTTCAACAATTTTGGGAAATTGTTGAGACAATACTCTTTTCAAATGTCAAGCTAATTTTCTTGATATTCCTCAAGACACACAGAACCATCAACCAAATGCTGGCTAATGGCAGAAATGTTGATTGCATCACCTATGCTCAACTATGCAACTCCCCCTGTCTTTCATAGATTTGAACTTGCTGGTAGATTCTCATAAGCAGGTTTAAAGTGGTTTAACCACAAAACGTGTATCACATCTTCTTCTTCATGTGCCGTGTCCCTTCAGGATGTAGGTGATCATGGACTTCTACCTGCCCCTATCCCTGGTTGTTCTTAACACTTTTCCTCTTGGTATTTCTCTCAAACTCCACTCTGCCATCCACTTGCTGAACCCTATAATGGCTCATGCTGCTTTCTTCTATCTCTTTTTCCCTCTATCTATCCTGTATGTATTATATTCTCCAAACCCTCCTTCCTCATTACATGTCACAGAAACCTCAGCTGTTTCTTTTTGATGCTAAGTATACAAATCTATTTCATTTCATGTCATACAGGACAGATATGATACAGCAGCTCAGTACTGTAACATTTAAAATAGTACACAACAGAACTTTTTGAAAATGGGTGAACATTATTCTTCTGAAAAGAAGAGAAAACACTTCTGGTAGACAAAACAACCCACATTTTAGTGATTCAGTAACACTTAGAAAAATAGAAACAAATCTGTTCTACCAAATAACTGATCATTTTTGCCTATCAATTGGTCACAAAGTTTCATCAATTTACAGTCAAAATGGCTAGATGCAACTGTAAGTTCAATGCTGACAGTTTCTTCTGTCACACTTCTTATTTGTGGTACTCTCTAATGGTTTCTTAGTTTCCAGTCTACATTGGTCTTCAAAAATTGAAATACATCGTCAATTGTTATATTTTGTCTTCTTAATTTTTATTTGTTTATTGTCCTTAATAGTAATTTTTTCTCATATTCTTTAACTCAGTAACTTTGTGAGTCCTAGTGGCTTTATTACTCTGACTGGGGTGAAATGATTAAAAAAAAATGTTTTTATCTTGGGATCCTCATCAGAAATGTAAGATTTTGTAGATTGATACAGTTACTCTATTAGACAGATGCATTCAGTACATTTAGAGCTTCGAAAGCAATTTCTAATCGAAGTTTAATGATGTGTGTTTGCTAGATATTAGGTGATTGTGAATGTTTTTGTTTTAGTCATCTTTGAATTTAACACAATTGCTTCAATGTGACAATATGCTTTGCCTGATAATATCTTCCATGATTGCTTCAGCAATAAAATACGAAATTGTAACGCTGGTCATGTACATCATTTATATTTATTTTATGGTGATCACTACATAAAAAATTATGTTTTTCTTTTAGTGCGCCTTTCTGTAGATATAGAGATAGGGAATGCAATAAAATAGTGAAAAACGTCTATTCACTCAAGTAAATAACTGTACGGATACATATATGTGTAAGATTATAAATATTTAAGCATCTGTCCATTTCTTTCGAGCATAAATTTGAATAATCATATGTTCGTTATATCTGTATAGCTATAAGATAGGTTCTTGTCAAGGGTGACAATGAGGCTAACAGATTTCAGCTGCCCCTACCTTAGCAGATAATTGTTGCCAACATGCGCATTCACTCAATCAGTTTTAGTAAGTACCTGCCTCCTCTATCCTCTACATTTACAAGAGCTGGATAATGTCAAAAACGGAGTCAGTCAGTTAGATGCCATATGTGATACACGCTTTGGGTGATCATGTCTCCAAAAAGACATGACTGACTGGGCAGAAGTTTATCCCGCAGTAGGTTGCCATTGCTTTCTGCAGTAGACTGGTTGCCAACCAAGGCTATAGAACTCAATCTGTCCTAGTATTTAACCCATAACTAGAGGGAAGAGATAGATTAATACCTTTCCCAAGGATATTTGTGCGTAAGTGAATGCAAGGAATTCAACTAGAATTTGAACTCGGCTCCCCAAGTTGTCGTTCTGAGTCGATATCTACTGCACCACAACACACATCTGGAGTACTGCTGCCATATATGAGCAGGAACAGTACATTCTTCACTTTCCAGTTTCAGTAAAGAAAAGCATCCCTGAATCCTTGTGAGTGACAAATTACTTTCCACCTTATAGCTCCTTTCTCACAGATGAAACATCTCAAGCCTTGCACTGCTCTGTTGATAAAGGCATAGAATATTTCATCTGTGACAAAGGGTTTTAAGGTGGAAAGTAATTTGTCACCCATGGAAAGTGTACAAATGCACTACATTGTTGAGTTTCACTAGTTATCACTTTCACAGTTAAAACCTGCCATGCCAACCGCATTGTAGCCAAGCACTCTTCATATTCTACTGGTGAGATGTAAGTTCCACAAACTTTCCATGAATTAGTGCATAGTGGAATAAACTCACAAAAAGTTACCTCCCTGATCACTACAAACACCACCTGCTCATGTTTAGGATTAACTTCTATCATCCTCATATATCTGCATAAACTATACCTCTTAACCTCAAGTGGCACCTAACCTTGTATGCTGTGAACATCATTATAAGAAAAACAATGATTATATAATATCTATCTGTACCTATTATATAAATATGTATGTTTTTATAATCAGTCAGTCAGTTAAGTGACTAGAAAGAAGATTTTCCCACAGTAGGTTGCCATTACTTTCTGTGATAGACTGGTTGCCATCCAAGGCTATAGAACCCAATCTGTCCTGTTATTCAATCCTTTTATCCAGATCAGTCAGTTAAGTGCCATACATGATACACACTTGGGTGAGCATGTCTAAAAAGAGACATGACTGACTGGGCAGAAGATTTTCCCACAGTAGGTTGCCATTACTTTCTGTGATAGACTGGTTGCCATCCAAGGCTATAGAACCCAATCTGTCCTGTTATTCAATCCTTTTATCCAGATCAGTCAGTTAAGTGCCATACATGATACACACTTGGGTGATCATGTCTAAAGACATGACTGACTGGGCAGGCGTCCACCACAGTAGGTTGCCATTGCTTTCTGTGATAGACTGGTTGCCAGCCAAGGCTATAGAACCCAATCTGTCCTGTTATTCAATCCTTTTATCCAGATCAGTCAGTTAAGTGCCATACATGATACACACTTGGGTGAGCATGTCTAAAAGAAGACATGACTGACTGAGCCAATTTTCCCACAGTAGGTTGCCATTACTTTCTGTGATAGACTGGTTGCCAGCCAAGGCTATAGAACCCAATCTGTCCTGTTATTCAATCCTTTTATCCAGATCAGTCAGTTAAGTGCCATACATGATACACACTTGGGTGAGCATGTCTAAAAAGAGACATGACTGACTGGGCAGAAAATTTTCCACAGTGGGTTGCCATTACTTTCTGTGATAGACTGGTTGCCATCCAAGGCTATAGAACCCAATCTGTCCTGTTATTCAATCCTTTTATCCAGATCAGTCAGTTAAGTGCCATACATGATACACACTTGGGTGAGCATGTCTAAAAAGAGACATGACTGACTGGGCAGAGGTACCACAGTAAGAGTTCATTACTTTCTGTGATAGACTGGTTGCCATCCAAGGCTATGAACCCAATCTGTCCTGTTATTCAATCCTTTTATCCAGATCAGTCAGTTAAGTGCCATACATGATACACACTTGGGTGAGCATGTCTAAAAAGAACATGACTGACTAGGCAGAAAACCCTACACAGTAGGTTGCCATTACTTTCTGTGATAGACTGGTTGCCAAGCCAAGGCTATAGAACTGATGTCCTGTTATTCCAATCCTTTTATCAGATCAGTCAGTTAAGTGCCATACCATGATGCACTTGGGTGAGCATGTCTAAAAAGAGACATGACTGACTGGGCAGAAGATACCTACACAGTAGGTTGCCATTACTTTCTGTGATAGACTGGTTGCCATCCAAGGCTATAGAACCCAATCTGTCCTCATTATTCAATCCTTTTATCCAGATCAGTCAGTTAAGTGCCATACATGATACACACTTGGTGAGCATGTCTAAAGAGACATGACTGACTGAGCCAGAAAAAATCTCCCACAGTAGGTTGCCATTACTTTCTTGTTGTTGGTTGCCATCAAGGCTATAGAACCCAATCTGTCCTGTTATTCAATCCTTTTATCCAGATCAGTCAGTTAAGTGCCATACATGATACACACTTGGGTGAGCATGTCTAAAAAGACATGACTGACTGGGCAAGAAAATCTCCTACACAGTAAGTTGCCATTACTTTCTGAGTAGACTGGTTGCCATCGGCTATAGAACCCAATGTCCTGTTATTCAATCCTTTTATCCAGATCAGTCAGTTGGTGCCATACACATGATACACACTTGGGTGAGCATGTCTAAAGGAACATGACTGACTGGGCAGAAAATCCTACACAGTAGGTTGCCATTACTTTCTGTGATAGACTGGTTGCCATCCAAGGCTGGGGGCCAATCTGTCCTGTTATTCAATCCTTTTATCCAGATCAGTCAGTTAAGTGCATACATGATACACACTTGGGTGAGCATGTCTAAAAGACATGACTGACTGGGCCAGGCTCTCTCCCACAGTAGGTTGCCATTACTTTCTGTGATAGACTGGTTGCCATCCAAGGCTATAGAACCCAATCTCTGTCCTGTTATTCAAT
This sequence comes from Ascarosepion bandense, assembly GCA_037127315.1. NCBI lineage: Eukaryota > Metazoa > Mollusca > Cephalopoda > Sepiida > Sepiidae > Ascarosepion > Ascarosepion bandense. The sequence continues at coordinate 259,122 of JBBBDQ010001229.1, read as the reverse complement.
CCTTTTTTTTATTCAGATCAGTCAGTTAAGTGCATACATGATACACTTGGGTGAGCATGTCTAAAAAGAGACATGACTGACTGGGCAGAAGATTACCACAGTAGATTGCGTACTTTCTGTGGTAGACTGGTTGCCAATAAGGCTATAGGGCAATCTGTCCTGTTATTCCAATCCTTTATCCAGATCAGTCAGTTAAGTGCCATACATGATACACACTTGGGTGAGCATGTCTAAAGAGACATATTTGACTGGGCAGAAAAATTTTCCCACAGTAAGAGTTGCCATTACTTTTTCTGTGATAGACTGGTTGCCATCCCAGGCTATGGGCCCAATCTGTCCTGTTATTCAATCCTTTTGTCGAATCAGTCAGTTAAGTGCCATACACCAGTACACACACTTGGGTGAGCATGTCTAAAAAGACATGACTGACTGGGCAGAAGATTTTCCCACAGTAGGTTGCCATTACTTTCTGTGATAGACTGGTTGCCAGCCAAGGCTATAGAACCCAATCTGTCACCATTATTCAATCCTTTTATCCAGATCAGTCAGTTAAGTGCCATACATGATGCACACTTGGGTGAGCATGTCTAAAGAGACATGACTGACTGGGCAGGCATTCCTACACAGTGATTTGCCATTACTTTCTGTGATAGACTGGTTGCCATCAAAGGCTATAGAACCCAATCTGTCCTGTTATTCAATCCTTTTATCCAGATCAGTCAGTTAAGTGCCATACATGATACACATAAGGTGACATGTCTAAAAGAAGACATGACTGACTGGGCAAACCTACACAGTAGGTTGCCATTACTTTCTTGATAGACTGGTTGCCATCAAGGCTATAGAACCCAATCTGTCCTGTTATTCAATCCTTTTATTCAGATCAGTCAGTTAAGTGCCAGCCATGATACACACTTGGGTGAGCATGTCTAAAAAGAGACATGACTGACTGGGCAGAAAGATTTTCCCACAGTAGGTTGCCATTACTTTCTGTGGTAGACTGGATTCTGCCAGCCAAGGCTATAGAACCCAATCTGTCCTGTTATTCAATCCTTTTATCCAGATCAGTCAGTTAAGTGCCATACTTGATACACACTTGGGTGATCATGTCTAAAAAGAGACATGACTGACTGGGCAGAAGATTTTCCCACAGTAGGTTGCCATTACTTTCTGTGATAGACTGGTTGCCAGCCAAGGCTATAGAACCCAATCTGTCCTGTTATTCAATCCTTTTATCCAGATCAGTCAGTTAAGTGCCATACATGATACACACTTGGGTGAGCATGTCTAAAAAGAGACATGACTGACTGGGCAGAAGATTTTCCCACAGTAGGTTGCCATTACTTTCTGTGATAGACTGGTTGCCATCCAAGGCTATAGAACCCAATCTGTCCTGTTATTCAATCCTTTTATCCAGATCAGTCAGTTAAGTGCCATACATGATACACACTTGGGTGAGCATGTCTAAAAAAGACATGACTGACTGGGCAGAAGATTTTCCCACAGTAGGTTGCCATTACTTTCTGTGATAGACTGGTTGCCAGCCAAGGCTATAGAACCCAATCTGTCCTGTTATTCAATCCTTTTATCCAGATCAGTCAGTTAAGTGCCATACATGATACACACTTGGGTGAGCATGTCTAAAAAGAGACATGACTGACTGGGCAGAAGATTTTCCCACAGTAGGTTGCCATTACTTTCTGTGATAGACTGGTTGCCATCCAAGGCTATAGAACCCAATCTGTCCTGTTATTCAATCCTTTTATCCAGATCAGTCAGTTAAGTGCCATACATGATACACACTTGGGTGAGCATGTCTAAAAAGAGACATGACTGACTGGGCAGAAGATTTTCCCACAGTAGGTTGCCATTACTTTCTGTGATAGACTGGTTGCCATCCAAGGCTATAGAACCAAATCTGTCCTGCTATTCAACCTATAGATGGATGAAAAAGAGATGGATTAATACCTTTCCCAAGGGTATTTGCATGTAAGTGAATGCAATGAATTCAAATGAAATTTGAACTTGGCTCTATGATTTCGCATTCAGAGCCAATATTCATTATACTACAGTGCACATCCTTTATACAATATCCCTCTCTTTATATATATGTATATATATATATATGTAAAAATTAAGACAGACACGTTATTGTGAATTTCATTCTTGTAAAATCTTCTGTACAATAAAGACAGAAGCTGATGAAGGTTTACCTGAAATAGGCCTATACTTCTGCTTAACCATGGAATAATGTGTCTGTCTTAATTTTTACATATATTTGCTCTATATGTATATTTATACATATATATTTAGAGCTCTCTTAGAGAGTTATCCTACCACTTTATGTACAGGATACTCTTTTGAATTCTTCTATATCTACACCACATATTTATATATATATATATATTACGGAAATTAACAAATTTTAACAAAACTTGGTTATAAACAACCGACAATTTGAAATGAATTGTTTGAACATTATTTTTTATCGATACTCATATTTAAGTAGATATTCTGTTTTTTAATTAAACAGTATTATATATTTATATCTACCGGGCTGATTATTTACGATAAATCATTATTATGAAAATGTGTGCCATACGGCAGGATTCGTTGACATTATGATACATTTCAGAGCAGATATGGTTGTTTGCGATGAATCGAAAATTGTATTATATAGGCTTAATTGGAACCTTGTTTAGACTGGAGACTATTCATGGTCGAGAGGTCTAAGACGTTGCCAGATCAAATGGTAGCTTCCCCTATATAAATAGGGATCGCAGGTTTGAATCCTGCCGAATGGCACACATTTTCGTAAGAACAATTTATTGTAAATAATCAGGCCGGTAGATATAAATATATAATACTGTTTAATTAAAAAACAGAATATCTACTTAAATATGAGTATTGATAAAAAAAGAAAATAATGTTCAAACAATTCATTTCATATATATATATATATATATATATATATATATATATACCTGCTATGTTGCCTTGCAAATCTCTGCTTCAGATACCCACTCAGGCAAATCTGTATTTTATCAGCGCCTGCAGAGCCAACAGATGGTTTACACTGAAACTATACTGAGTAGAATTAATTTACAGTCCTAGAAGAGATTACATAAACCAATGTGAGCAGCAGTTAAACAAGGCCATTATACTCAAACCCTTGGTCACATTGATTTGTGACTTTATCCTAGCACATTATATCAATATCTACATAATTTAATTTACAAGGCAAGGCTTAATCATAACTCCCAACTGTACTACATGTAGGGGTTATCTCCTCAGGCCCTAATATTATTGAGAAGTTACTTACTTGACAAACAGATCATGATTGAAATGCTAATTTTCTAAACGCACATTTATACTATCTTTCTCTCTGTTTCTATTTCACTCTCTCTCCCACTCTCTCTACACATCCACATCATGCATATATATATATATATGTGTGTGTGTGTGTGTGTGTGTGTGTGTGTGTGCATGTGGGCACCTTGAGGTGGTGTAATGGTTAGCAAGCTTGTCTTGCTAGAATCATTGCAATTGAGTGGTGAGTTCAATCCTCACTTACTTTCAGCCTTGTGCAACATCTAAGCTATGCTTAGAAAATCACCATATATGTAAGTGTGTATGCAATTTATGCATTACTCTTTACCGCTTATTTATAAAGCACTAAAATTTCCCTTCTCTGATTCCATGCACCTATGGCTTAGGGGTTAGAGACTCTGATTGATACCAAATCGGGCGAGTTTCAATCCTGACCAGAAGCAAGTGGATGTTTAGCCACACAGGCTTGTATGTGGATGACTAGTATTATATATATATATATATATATATATATATATATATTGTTTAATACTTAGTTTTTGGTCCTAATAGGGTTAGACCAGTACACATTTGTATTAAAAAGTGTTCAATACAATTATATTATAGAACTTTTGAATATTTTTCATTTTTAAATGAGTTATTTTGCTACCTTGGTTTCTACCATGAGTGGTGTCTTCAGACGATTTTTAATAACTATTAAAAATATGTGTTATTAAAAACTGCCTGAAGACATCACTCATGGTAAAAACCAAGGTAGTGAAATAACTTGTTTAAAAATTAAATATATATATATATATATATATATATATATTCTTACATATATTCTCTCTCACTCTCTCTCAATCTTCACACACACATATTTATTTTTATATATATTGAATGAAAAAAGCCCATATACTGTTAAATTATTATAATGAAACTTGGTGCCATAATTGCTGTTTTTTCAGTAGTTTACTGGTAGAAGCTATTTTAGGCAAAAAGATTTTTTGACATAAAGGGTTCGATATCAAGATCAAGAGAGAGTATTAATAAAGCTAATGTGAAGAGGTTTTTCACTTAACTAGGCAGTGTTGTTTTAGTTATGCTGACTTCAAAGTTTCATGAAGGCATTATTGTGATATCTTCACTCTTCAGCAGAAAAACAAAAACCCTGAAAACTGAAGATATCTCAATAATGCCATCACAAAACTTTGAAGTCAGCATGGTTGAATCAACACTTCTCAGTTAAGTAAAGAAACTTTCCACATTAATCATATACATATATGTAGGTACAGTCAGCCATTGATAGCAATCTGAAAAGACATAATGATAATAGTAATAATAATAATATTATTAATAATAATAATAAAAATAATTATATTAATGATAAAAACAATAATATCTATTGCATATTAATAATATGCAATAGTTAAAAACCTTATTAGGCCATTAAGCCTGAAGGAAGTATAATGAGCAAAAATGTTAAAAATTAGTATTTTCAGACATACTTGTGTCCTTCCTCAATAAAAATAAATTCAAATAAAACATTTGAGAAGAAAAATGTTTTATATTGGGTTTGCATTATTTTACTGTTTAAATTTGTTAATTTTGGGATTGTTATCAGCCCCAATTAAATTAAATTGAAAGGTAAATTGAAGTTGAACATTTTTTGGGGGAAAATATCAGTATTAATCATTGTCTTTTCTTTTCTTCATTTCTGTCTTTTAATTGTTCCCTCTCCTTATAAGTGTTTTTTTTTCTCTCATATTCTTTCACACTCAGTAACTACTTTGTGTCTTAGTTGCTTCATTCTACTAGTTTTTGGCTACTTATCTGCTTTAGTTAGGGTTGTAAGAGTTTTGTGGAAACTGTATTTATTGATTAGTGCTATTTCAAGCTGGTATTTATTCTGTCAGTATATATATATATATATATATATATGGAAGAGATATTCAAATCTATACATCAAACAAATTATGAGTGATAACAATATTAAATGACAATAAGGGAAATAAATAAATTAACTGTGATTTTATCTGTATTTGATCCCAATTCAGGGTGTGATAAATAAATTGCCGTCCAAATGACTCAAAAATAAAAATAATACTGATATCTCATTTTAACTGATATTTTTACCAAAATCATACAAAAATATCTTGAAATAATAAAGAGTAAATTGGTTTAGTAAAATCGCCATTGGCTTTAACCATGGCCTCCTGACAGCTTTGAAATCTACTACATCACTTCTGGATGGTGTCTTCTTGTTTAAGTTGGTGAAAACATAACCCTTGCTTTCAGTGCTTTTTAGGTGTGAAAAAGAGTTTTGCTGGCTTCTAACTCAACTGTGCACTACACACATTAATCAAGAGGATTGGAGTCTGGGGAATTAGATAGCCAGATGCGAGGGGGGATGTGGCTGTAGAAATTGTCTGACAGCCATGAATGCATTGTCCTGCTTGTGTGGCAAGATGAAGAGTTCTGTTTCCAGACATAAGGTCTGCCAGAAGCCACCCTCTTGACACAGGGCAGCACTACCGTCACAATGCACTTACTGTAGGCAACTATGATGAATATGAGGCTCTCACCAACAAATTCGGGAGCTCATTTCATAACAGAATGATCAAAGTGAGTTTTTCAAGCGATCATACCTTCGTAATCACTATCAGACTCATCCAACTTTTTCTTCAGATTTACGCCCAAACACTCTTAAATGTTTGTATTAGAGCTTCCAGTACAAATTCTAAGTGGTACAGCATGCTGCTTTAAGTTTCTGCTGGAGTAAATAGCATCACAGTGTTCTTTTACTCACAGATAATACTCAGCTGATCTGACTATACTGTCCAGTGAACAAAAGAAAAAGCAAAGATAGTTTCATAGCTAGAAGCTGCCATGCCACTTACATAGTAGCAAATCAATCACACACTCTTTGTATTCGATCAGCAAGAAGTAAGTCTCATTTAAACAGGTTCTTCCTACAAACCACTGCCCTAAGGAACAGACTTTCAAGAGGATGTTTTGCCTCAATCACTACAATCTCAATCTGTTCAATTCTAGTGCCCAATTGGAAACAGACACCGAGAATATTTTTCCAGGGTTACATCATTGCAAATCCTGCTACATTTCAGACTCCCCATTTGTAGAAGACGAATGGTCCATTACTAATTTATATTTACAAGTTGACTCGACGTAACTTGAGGCATTGAATAATGCAGGAAATAAGAAAGATGAAAAGTGAGGAGACTGTTCAACAGAGGAATTGATATTATGTAACAGTTCAGTCCACTTTTTTGCTTATAATAAAATTTTCCTGTTGCTTGATATTTTGCTTAGCTTATGGGAGTCACTTTTTGCTATCACAATGCGCCTTTGTATTTCCTGTATTAAAACATTTGCCAGATATTTAAATAGTTGTACTGAATTTATTTAACCACCACAAAGAACTTCTTCCACCTGCCATCTGTGTGGTTAATACTAGACTCTTTCAGAGTTAAACACTATGCGTTCTTGGTTTCATGTTTTCCACTGACATGAAGTGAAGCAACTATGCCAGCTACTGCAAGAAAAGTTTGGTTACTGCATTGTGACAGAACTTTTTTTTGTCAAAATCCTTCTTGCACATTCACAAATCTACCATTCATCCATGCATTGAATACTAGTGACATAGCTGGTTGAGTGTGACGGCTGTACATTTCAAGATTCTTGACAAAATTCAAAGGTGAGTCTGTATTGTAAGTGATCTTGACCAGGCATCTCGACTTCAGTCCCTTTCTCACTGATATTAACAAAGGTTACATAGGGTTGAAAGCATGCATATAAAGTAAGGAAAGAAAAGTTCTTTCTCTTTGTCTGGACAGAAATGTAAAATGTTCGGTAGACAGTTATTTTATGTAAAGTTCAGTTTGAATGAAAGTTAATGCGCATAGTATTAATGTCTGTTTCCAGTTGGAGCTTTTTAGTGTTGTGTGTGCATGCTGGTGAGAAATAAAAATTTGTGCCATTAATTGCTACCCGCAATTAGTGTGCGGGTGTTTGTGTGAGTTAGGGAAACATGTCTGCTCTTGCCCGGGACAAAATCCTAACTAGCGTAACACGTGACGCTCCCCGACTTTTATTGGCATGCCGGAGCGCGGGAAACTAAGGTTATCATGTGAACGCTGAATGACATGTGTGTGTGTGGGTGTGAATGTATCAAACCCTACACCAAACTTTAGTCCCTCCTCATATTCATATAAAATGTCACTTAATATAACCCTCTACCTCCAGGCCTTTACAGGGGAAATCATATTGTTAAAAAATAGATGTACTGAAGATTGCATTTAAGCATGAGCTTAAATGCAATCTTCAGTACATCTATTTTAACAGACTGTCTCAGAAGACATTTTGAAAAAAATTATCAAGTTAAATGTTTATACAGATTTTAAATGCTAACTCAGCTCTGGCCAATGCGGTAAACAAAACTTATGTTGCTATCTCTGTTTGAGGAAAAAAACATTGTGCTGTTATGACAGTATTTTCATAGTTTTTTTTTTCATTTATTTTTTAATTTTAAAGTAATTTGAACAAAATTGCAGTATCAAACCAGCTAAGCATGGTGGTGAAATTTTATTCAAGGGGAACTACTCTTAAAGACAAATTGTTAAAAAGTTAAAGATTTCTTGACATGAAGTGCAATATTCATTACAAAGGTAGTTAAAACCTGGTGAAAATGTTTAGAGAAAAAGATCAGGAGTTAAAAGTGGTTGTCACTTTTAGCTTCTGCTATTTTTCTCTGCCACTGAAGAAAAACATTTGATCACCTGAGCAAAAGAAACAGAAAAAAAACTGCTCCAGAGTTGAGAACAACCAGTGTAACTTCAACTGTAAAGAATTAAATCATATATAATACATGTATATATGCATATACATACACTCCTGATCAAAAATTTAAGACCACTTAAAAATCTTTAAAAAGAATTTTTTTTTACAGATAGATTTTAAACTCCTCCCACTTAAGGGTACCAATACTACAATCTAAAAGGTTATGGAAACAAAAAGCTACATTCCAAACATTTTATTTAGAAATTTACATTTGTATAAAATGAGGCGATTTACACATGATCAAAATTATAAGACCAAGGGTATAAATTGTAAGATCTATGGCAATTCCAATGTTGTTAGTTCAGTTAGAGATTAGCAATCACTGCGTAAAGGTGTTACCATGCCTAAAGCAAGCAAACTTACCAAAGTTGAGCGTTCTCGAATTCTAGAATTCCATAAGCAAGATTTGTCACAGCGGGCGATCGCAGCTAAGGTAAATCACAGTAAAACTGTGATTTGCAACTTTTTAAAGAAGAGTGAGAATTATGGAAAAGTAAAATCCTCTGGTAGGCCCCAAAAAATTTCTCCTGCATTGAGTAGGAGAATAAGATGGGTTGTTATGAAAGACGAGGGACTTTCTTCTAGTCAAATTAAGGCAGTCACAGATGTTGATTGCAGTGTCATAACCATCAGACAACACTTAAGACAAAAAGGCATGGTAAATAAAAAGCGTAAACAAATTCCTCGGCTGCTTCCACATCACAAGTTGGACCGCTTAAAGTTTCGTCGTGAATACCAAACATGGGACGTTGAGAAGTGGAAGAAAGTCCTGTTTTCTGATGAGAAAATTCAATTTCGATGGTCCTGATGGCTTCCAACATTATTGGTATAACAAAAACATGCCTCCTGAAATTTTCTCCACACGTCATAGTGGTGGAGGGTTCGCTAATGGTATGGGGTGCCTTTTCTTACAGAGGGACGATGGAGCTCCAGGTGGTGCAGGGTCATCAGAGAGCGGCTGGCTGTGTTAACATGCTACAAAAAGCATCTTTGATGATGGAGGGCCATCATTTGTGTGGGGATGGATGGTTATTCCAACAGGATAATGCTGCAATCCATGCTGCAAGACAGACCTTGACCTTTCTACAAGAAAATGGGGTCCATCTCTTGGGACATCCTGCATGCTCACTGGACTTGAACCCAATTGAAAATGTTTGGGGATGGATGACAAGAGATGTTTATCGAAATGGCAAACAATATTCAACAAAAAATGAACTTTGTGAAGCCATCTTCAGAAGCTGGAGCAACATCCCCCGCGCCTTAATAAAAACACTTATTTCTAGCATGCCCGACAGAATTTTTGAAGTCATCAAAAGCAGTGGAGGTAGACTTCATTATTAAATTTGGTTGTTAAATATTTTCATACACTTTTTGTACAATTTCGTAGAATTTTTGTCTCTGGTCTTATAATTTTGATCATGTGTAAATCACTTCATTTTATAAAAATGTAAATTTCTAAATAAAATGTTTGGAATGTAGATTTTTGTTTCCATAACCTTTTAGATTGTAGTATTGGTAACCTTAAGTGGGAGGAGTTTAAAATCTATCTGTAAAAAAAAATTTCTTTTTAAAGATTTTTAAGCGGTCTTAAATTTTTGATTGGGAGTGTATATACGGGGTGTTGCAGCAGAATCTGACACTTGACAAAAAGAAAACAAAATAGGCGATAAAAATAAATGTTGCAAATGCAGAGAGCCGACAGTTTAACAACTATTGTTTTTCTTTCTACCCTTTTCCAGGCTGGAATATGAGAGCTGATCAGTGGTAGTAGATTATTTTCATGTTGGGAAAAAGCTTGCAAAAGTGATGGCCTGGTTTGGGTTCAAGAGAACAATGGTCATAGACATTTGAAGTAAGTGAAAGGCATGTGAGAATGAGGATGAGTGTACTGCCAAATGAAAGGACAACAACAGTCATTCTTCGACTGTTAGGACCAATGAGTTCGTCACCACCATTAAGAAGACAGTCAGCAATGACGGAAGCCAGAGCTACACCAGGATTGCCACTGACATGGGCTGTCACAAGTCGATGATCTGTCAAATGATCACGAAAGACATTGGTTACTCCTCCTACTGCAATTCTCACCGCATGCTCATCAAGAATGCCTCCAAAGAGTTGCAGAAGGTCAAAGCAGTGACTTTGCTGAACAAGCTCAAGCATTGGTCTGCCTGGATGCTGAGGTTCTTCTCTGATGAAAAGAATTTCATCCAGGTCCAGACGAGCAACAGGCAGACTTACAGGTGGATCTGCAAAGACATCAAGGATGTTCTTGTTGTGAAGCATACAAAGTTTCCCTCCTATGTCATGATCTTGGCATCATCTCCAGTGAGGGGGACATCATGCCTCTGTTCTTCTTTCAAAAGGGCCTGAGAGTCATCGCTGAGATTTATCAGGAGGTTCTGAGTAGAATGGGGAAGCCCTGGATAGATGAGATCACCACAACATCTTCCAGCAGGACTCCACTCCTACACACAAGACCAAGATGACCAAAGTGTGGCTGCTCAACAATGTTCCTTACCACCGGTTGCCAGATTTGTGCCCACCCTCCTTACTGAACTGCAACCCCTTTGACTATTACTTCTAGGGCATCATCTAGGAGACCAACAAGAATGCCCACAACATGGTCAACTCTCTGAAAGCTGCCATCGTGGAGGTGTTTGCCGCTATGGACAAGGATATGGTTGCCAAAGTGTGTGACTCATTTCATGCCCACCTTGAGATGGTCGTCACCGCCAGCAGTGGAGAAATAATGAAAAATAATGCGGTATGTAACTCTAATTGTTGTGAAATAATCTGTCAGGTTTCTGCATATACAAATTTTGTTTTTATTGCCTCTTTCATTTTCATTTTGTCAAATGTTGGATTTTGCTGCAACACCCTGTAATATCATAATATCATGTATATAATAAATATACATATATAATATTAAATCATCTACATAATATATATACATATATAATATTATGTTATATATAATATATATACATACATAAATTTATATCATGTACATAATATATATACATAAATAATATCATAATATCATGTATATAATACATATATAACATTATATCATGTATATTATATATACATATATAATATTACGTATATAATAAATATACATATGTAATATTATAATATCATGTGCATAATATATATTCATATATATTTTATAATATCATGTATATACTATATATATACATATATAATATTAAGGCATGTATATAATATATATACATATATATAATAATATAATGTATATAATATATATACATATATAATATCATGTACATAATATTAAATAGAATAAGTAAAGAGCAAGTTAGATAAAAGTGTCTTTAATCTGCCATGTTTCACTTTAACAAGCTTCTTCAGAGATTCTTTAAAGATAAATGATTTAATGATTTAAAAACATTTTTTCTAATTGTTCTTTATTTCTTCCATCCATCTTGTTGAATTTCAATCCATATATTTAACTCATATATAATATATCATGTACATAATATATATATACATATATAGCATTATGATATCATGTATATATTGTATATACATATATAATATTATGCCATTATATATATATACAGGGTGGGCCATAAGTCATTCACCAAAGCATTTAAAACAATTCTGATAATAATAAACGTTATTTTATTAAAACCAAGCTTAACTAATGAACCGAGAAACACGTTGTACACGCTGGTACAATCACAAATGCTCAAAATGCTTGCCATTTGCATTGATGCACAATTCCATCACTTCACGTAATTCTTTGGTGTGCGACTTATGGCCCACCCTATATATATATATATATATATATATATATATTATAATGGTCCTTATAATGGTCCTTTGGTGCGCGACTTATGGCCCATCCTGTATATTTATATATCATTTATATTAGTATAATGCTAAAATATCATGTATATAATATATGTACATGCATATATATATATATATGTGTGTGTGTGTGTGTGTGTGTGTGTGTGTGTATTATTATAAAATTATGTATATAATATATGTAAAATTAAATTTTCAAAGTTGAATGCTACTACAGATTCTGACTTTTAACTCAGGACTAATGTTGTATGCAGAAAACCTGTAACTGTCTCTGTTTGAAGAAAAAGATTGTGCCATTACGACAGTATTTTCTTAGTATTATTTATTTATTAATTCTAAAATAATTTGCACAAAATCATAAAATGAAAGCAGCTAAGCACTGATGTAAGAGCATGAATTGAAATTATATTCAACAATGCTACACTCAAAGAAAAATTGCCAAGAATTTGAAGATTTCTAGAGGTTGTGTGCAATATTTGTCACAACTGCAGTTAGAAACTGGTGTAAATGTTGAGCAAAATAGTGCTAGATTACCAAATGTGACAAGTGTTGTTGAAGATGAATACTTGATTATTGAGAGCAAAAGAAATAGAATGAAAACTGCTCCAGAGTAGACACCCAAACTTAATTCCTCTCAATAGTAACCAGTGTGGCTCTCAACTGTGAAAAATCAACTTAGATCAGTGTAGCTAAGGAGGTGAACAGCCATCAAGAAGCCAGATATATGAGGTGAATAAGCACAAGTGACAGTTATGGGCAAAAAAGCATAAGAACTGGAAACTGAAAGAGTGACAAAATGTATTATGAACTTTTTTGAGTTCAAATTTTTTAGTTTTTTCATAATAAGAGAAGATTGTATGCTAAAAGAAAGCCAGGAGAATGATGAATGTGTGGTTCCAAAAGCTAATCATGAATGTGAATCTGTTATGATGTGGGGGTGTTTTTGCAAGGGAAAGAGGGATGGAGATTTAATTCTGGATGAAGGAATCATGTAAAATGAGCGATATCATTCAGATTTTACAAAGACATGCTATACCATCTGGTTTATTCATAATAGAAAAAAATTCACTTTCCAAGATAGTGATCTAAAATGCTCTTCCAAATTATGTCAAAATTACTTGGAATCAAAGAAAAAGAACAAAATTTTAGAAATTATGACTTGGCCACTTCAATCTTCTGACCTCTCTCCCATTGAATTACTAAATGATGAATTGAATAAGAACGTTGGAAGAGAATACCCAAAGAGTGAGAGTGGGCATTTTCAGTAGTTGAAGAATGCTTGGGAAGGTCTGGCATCTATTTTATTTCAATTACTGATGGAAAGAATGCCAAGTATTTGTAAAGGTGTTAGTAAAAATGGTGGTGCTTTTACTGACAAAATCTTGAATCACTAAACCATTCTTGTACATGTCTCCATCTCCTATTATACTCAGTCAGTTATCTCTTCTTTTTTTTATCCTCTCATGACTGTTGCCTTCTTGATAGCATTTCTGACAATATAGACAAGGCTATTTCCCTACATTAATTTGAAAATGTGTTTGTATTTAATTATTTAAAGTGGCTTAATCACTCTGTCAATGACCTTGCTGGTGTCCAAAGCATGAACTTCTTAATCTCTTAATCAAGTAGTTGACTTCCCTCTCATATTTCTCCAGTAATCCTAGAGGATATTCTTATCTTCTAGATCTCTTCTTTACTTTGATTCTAGACTTATGTCATACTATGCGGCTCTTCTCTCTTAACAACTCTAATCATGCGACAGTGTATGTAAATATTGTTGTATGATCACTTTTTATAGTTAACTGATTTTTTTGTCAAAATAAAAACAAATACACTTCAGTTACTGAAATGTTAAACTTTAACATAAAAATACAAAAATGTACCTTTTTATGGTATTCTGTAAAGAAAGTCAAGTGTTTATTATCATAAAATTAATAAAATAATGTTTTAACAAGGGAAAGTGCTTCAACTTACCAAGTTAGCTTGAAATTTCCTTGCTGGAATGAAAGCATTGATGCTAGTTTTCACCCACCAAGAGACCTCTGAAGTGTTGTCTTAAAAAGCAAGACTAAAAACTTTGTTCCACTCACAAAGGAAATCACAAAACATGTGTGTGCATGTTGATAACAGAAAAATATTCTGTTGGTTGAAGATTCTTAGATGGAGGGTGAGCAGAAAGAGATGTTTACATACACCTGCGCATGATTAGAGTTGTTAAGAGAGCACAGCTGCATAGTATAACATGAGTCTAGAATCAAAGTAAAGAGATCTAGAAGATAAGAATATCCTCCAGGATTACAGGAGAAATGTGAGAGGAAGTCCACCACTTGAATAAGAGACTGAGAAGTTCATGCTTTGGACTCCTGCAAGATCAGTGACAGAGTGCTTAAGCCTCATTAGATAATTGAATACAAATACATTTTCAACTGAATGTAGGTAAATAGTCTTGTCTATATTGTCAGAAATGCTATCAAGCAGGCAACAGTGATGAAAAGAAGAAGAGTGGTAGAGAAAGAAGAGATAATTGACTGAGTTTAATAGAAGGAGATGGACACATGTGCAAGAATGGTCTGGAGATTCAAGACAGATTTCCCTAGGCAGAGTGAGATGTTTGCAGACATAAATTCCCAGGTGATGCATGTGAGCATTAGAGTTCTTCCTAAAGAGAGGAAGTAAAGAGGAATCGAGAAATCAGAACAGAGGAATTCAAAGTTAAGGTTAGTTTCACATAGAGTGAGAATATTTGGGAACTTTTTTATGAGGACCTATTAAACACTGCAAAAGATGGTGTGGTTAGGTGATTTTTGTTTGGATAGTTTAGTTTTATATATTTTATTGTTTACAGTCATGTTTTGGGGTTATTGTTGAAGAGAGACGAAGAGTAGTAGTAGTGGTTGTGCATCAAATGAAACATACATATGAAGTGAACTGGTGCTGAATGAAGCATAATATGGCCTCAGGGTTGTCCACCAGGGGTGCTTACAGGGACATCCATCCATGTACGACATGGCACTGCAAGAACTCAGATATTATTCCACTGTTGATCAGTGCAGCCTCTCAAGATGCTACACAAGAGTTCCGATTCCTAACTACCAGTCAGAAGCAGCAACCAGAAAATTGCCAACCTGGTAACTTCAGTATGAAGAGATGTTGCCATGGTCCACACACATCATAAAAATTTCATGACAGCACCACTCTTGAGGCAAGGAAAATAACCAGGAACCCCTTCTTAAACAGGAATAAAAAGATGTACCCCTACTCCAGTTCAAGAAAAGGGTAGGAAAATAGACCAGGCAATAGGAGAGCCTATATACTTCTTTTTCTTTTTTTTTTCCCTTCATGACATAGGCAATCATGGCTTTCCATGTCTCCCTATCTCTGGTGGCTCTTAGCACGCCTTCTCCTGTACACTATGCAACCCTCATTCCATCATCCACCTGATTAGGTCCTTCAAATATGTTCAAATATGTTATCCGTCCCTCTATCTGGCCTGTTAGTATCAGATTCTCCAAGCCCACCTTCCTCATTGCATGTCCCAGGAACTTCAGCTGTCTCTTCCTAATGCTCAGTATTAATTTCCTTTTTGTTTCCATCATTTCTAGGACCTCATCATTGCTCACATGCTCGATCCATGATATTCACAGCATCCTTCTGTAGAACCACATTTCAGTTGCTTCAAGGTTTTCCTTCATCTTTGATGATATTGCCCAGCATTCACTGCCATATTGAAGAAATGACATTATATACCAATCTAGTACTCTCTTCTTTGTTTCTAGTGAAATTGTCCTGTTTCTTAATACTTTACTCAACTTCTGGAATGCTTCCTTTGCCATGCCAATTCACTTTTGGAGCTCTGTGTTGCACTTTCCATCTTCTGTTATAATGTAATGCATAAATATTATACAAAGTTACAAAAATTTACAGTTCAAGAGAAGGGTAAGAAAATAGAGCAGGCAATAGGAGAGCTTATATACTTCTATTGAAAAAAAAGGTTTAACTTAGTATAAGTTTGTATAACTTAGTATAATTCATTACTGATTTAATAAAGAATTAAAAACCCATAAGGCGATACCTCTGAAAAAAAAAATCATACAAAATGCTTAAAAAAAGCTTAAATTAGTTTCACTACCTGTTAATTAAATGACTTCGATTCATCCAAAAAATTAACTCATTTAACAGTCAACTGGTGTTGAACAAAGCTTTATGAAATTTAACATTCTAAAAAAATAAATGTTATAAATTTAAATGCTCTTCCAACAAATTTAAAAATATGTCCTCTTTCAAATAAAAAATGCAAACAATAAATAAGAAAAAGAGAAAAGAAATAAATTATAGGCAAATATTGTCAAAAAAACAAAAATGGGAGCGAGAAGAGTTGGATATGTTTATATATATAAAACTTTTGTTAAAAATGACAAACATGATAGTATGGTTAAGTTTTTATATAATTTTTCATGTCATTTTATAATTGTTTTTTTTTCCAAATATAAATTATAGAAAATTTGTCTGAATGTTTTCAAGTGTATCCAATTGTTTTCGGTTATACTTTTAGTCATTACCAAAGATGAATTTTGTTTTACTTTTAACTGAAATATAGACTGTTTTATGTCTGTATGTAGAGTAAGAAGAATGTTTGCGTTTCCTAATATGGTAAGCACATTGTAGCCATGTTCATAATTGATATTGTTGAGTGTTGGATGTTTGATTTTTATTAATAATGCTTCCATTTTGTTAAACTTGTTTTTTACATACAGAAGAGTAAAATACAGAGAAGTGGTATGCAGTATGGCACAAGGTTTGAAAATGACCCACCACAGGTTTTGAACTCAGATTTGTCCTTCTCCTAGACTGGTTACCACCCAGTGCTAAAGAACCTAGTCTGTCCTGTGATTTACTCATAGGCATGGACAGAAGGATTGGATTCATATCTTTCATAATAGTATTAGCATATCAGTGTATATAATAACTTTGACTGGAATTCCAACTCGGCTCTCTGATTCCTCATTACAAGCCACAATCCATTATTCCACTGTGCTTCTATATATAGAGATGTGTGTGTGTGTGCGTGTATGTGCGTGTGTGTGGGTGTGTGTTTTGTGTGTGGTGTGTGTGTGCAGATAGATATGAACAGATTTGGTTAGACAGATGCAGAATTAGATAAAAGATACAAATATATTAAGACATGAACAGAATAAAATAGACAGATGGATACTGTGTCTTTGATAGATAGATAGATAGATAGATAGATAGATAGATAGATAGATAGATAGATAGATAGAAGCAAATATAAGCATAGATAGCTAGATATGAACAGAATGAGATAGATATGAACAGAATGAGATAGATAGATAGATAGATAGATAGATAGATAGATAGATAGATAGAAGCAAATATAAGCATAGATAGCTAGATATGAACAGAATGAGATAGATATGAACAGAATGAGATAGATAGATAGATAGATAGATAGATAGATAGATAGAAGCAAATATAAGCATAGATAGATAGATATGAACAGAATGAGATAGATATGAACAGAATGAGATAGATAGATAGATAGATAGATAGATAGATAGATAGATAGATAGATAGATAGTCAAACACCTCGTAATGTATACAGTAGTCTACCTTTTAGAACAAATGCTCTGTTGAATGTGTCTCCCTAAAAATGTAATTTCATTTCCATTACGGTATGCATTGTTTTTAAATTCAGCTGGAACAAAATGAAAAGGCAAAAGAAAAAATGTCATTTCCCACAAAAGTAGAAAGTCTCAGCCCATTATTATTATGTTGTCAACGTTTGCTCAATATTTATTTAGACAAGACATTTCTATAGTGCTCAAGGGAAAGCTAAGAAAATTGCTTTTCATAAAACATTGATATTATAAACACAAGCAAATGACTGCTGACCTCAAGTCATAAATCTCATTTGCAAGGATGCATTGTATCTGCTGAAGATAAGAATCACAAGCAAGGTATTTTATAATTACTACAACAGCTTAAATAACTTAACAAAGGAAATTAACTGATATTGGTTCCAATTCTAAGGAACTAAATTCTTCAATCAGTTTTTCATTCTTTTCTACAGGTCAGTGTTTCTGCCCACCCGTTGACCTTTTAAGCTAATACCAAATATGAAGGCGCATAGAAATAGGAAAAAATGATTTTCAGAATCTGAGAAATGTTTTTTTTTCGTGTTCAGGTTCTGTATTGCAATGGTAGTCTTAGCCATTTCCTTATTAGGAAATATTTGGCATTCATTGACTAATGCAAGCTGAAACATATGAAATGCTCAGAAAAATAGGTTTCTTAGGTCCAGTAGCTACAACGGAACGAGAAATCGGGGATTCAAGTTCAAATTCCAGTTGAATTTATTGCATTCACTTACGCGCAAATACCCTTAGGAAAGGTATTAATCTGTCTCTTCCTTCCAGTTATGGGTTAAATAACAGGACAGATTGGGTTCTATAGCCTTGGCTGGCAACCAGTCTAATGCAGAAAGCAAAGGCAACCTACTGCGGGATAATCTTCTGCCCAGTCAGTCATGTCACTTTCAAGACAAGATCGCCCAAGTGTGTTTCATGTATGGCACTTAACTGACTGATTCAGAGACCAGTTTGAAAGAAAAACGAACAAAATAAAACAACCAGGTAGATAGAAACAGACATGCTGTTCACGAGGAAGAGAGACTTAATAGTCATATTTTCATATCTGAAGGAAGATTTTAATTAAAAATAATGTCCCCAATTTAATATGTAGATACATAGGCGGGAGTTTTTTTTTCTCTACAAAAGTTTTGTAGAGGAAAAAAATTAGAGCAGACAAAACACACTGTTCTACTAGTACTGACATTAGTATTAATCCTTTGATTTTGTTTTGAAATAAAACTCTCTTGTGCTGCAACAGCTTTGATTAGAACTCCACTATTATGAATGAAAAGTTATTCTATTTAATTTAGTGAAGTAATATACTCATACTCAAACACATTCCTAAGTTGTGTATATGATAGTGGTGTAGTATAAAAATGAACACGATGTTTGAGTTTGCTCTCCTCCTCCTCAGAAAAATCTCAGCCCCTAAGTGATCCTTCTACTTTCAGAGTTCCACAATCACCACTGTTGATGGGGGTTTCCTTCCTAATTTTACTCCCGAAGTCATGTAGAATATCAACATCCTGATTATGTCATTATTTTTTCTTGACGTTACATATCCATTTTAGCTATTGCTGTTGTTGAAAGTCCATAACTAATGTGATTTATGTTATTTAGTACAGTTCTTCATTTAGGATTCTGTACCTGTAGTCCACAGGATTTACTAAGATCCACAAGCTTCACTGACTCTAACACTTCTTCACAATATCGGTTAGACCAGCAAGCCATAACTCTTTAAATAATTTTTGTTGCATTCCGCAAAAGAAAGTGAAAAGAAAGAACTTAACATTAATTTGTATTAAGACGGAATGCATGGTCGTCATCATGAGGTACAGCCCAAAATGTCAGTTATAAATACTTCTTTTTGTGCTGTGCTCCTTGAAGACGTAGGTGAATATGGGCCCCCACCTCTTCCTGTTCATTGTAGCTATAAATAAGTTTTGCCTTTTTATTATTTCTCTCAAACCTTGTTTTGTCATCTATTCCCTGTCCCTCTTTTCCTCAATCTGTCCCATAAATATCAGATTTTCCAAGCCCTTCTTCCACATATTAAATATTGTTGTCATATCTGGTTGGGCGCCCCTGCCATTCATCTCAGGATTCTCGAAAGGCTCCAGGGGAGAATCTGTAACATGACCAGTCTCAACCTGGCAGCTTGACTCCAGCTCCTTTCTCACCAGCAGAATATGGCTTCCCTTTGTCTATTCTACAAATATTTTCATGGCTTCTGCTTTGACAAGCTTAGGTCACTGATGCCTTTTCCACAAGAATTTGCTCAAGCAACCAAACTAACAACAAGGTCCCACCCTACAGTTAAATAAACTAAAATACAGCCACCACTTCTACTCCATCAGCTTCCTTTCTTTCACTTCCTGTGGAAGTATATTTCCATATACTTACTTACCTGACAGCTACAATCTCCAAGAATTTAAATGAAATGTCAATTCTCATCTCTTGTTCACTTGACTCCAGTCCTTCCCTCGTCCTTTTCCCATCACCTCCTGTATCTTGTTCTCTTCTTTCTCAATCTACTCTTGCAACTGTCTTCACACTGGCATTCCCATCCTTCTCTTGCATTTTCTCCTGTAACTGGTTCATTTTTCTCTTCACTCTCCTCCTGCTTAAACTTTCACTCTTCACTTATACAGCCCTCTGTGCAACAATATTGATGCCCTGTGGCTTGGGGTAAAACAAATAAAAAACATTACTGGGCAAGAATTGGCTAGCTACCCTAGTAGACTGACATACTCATATCTTCTTCCTTATATGTGTCGACTTCCTTCAGGATGTAAGCAATTGTGGACCTACACTTACCCTTACAATTGTCGCTCTAAGCACTTTTACTTTTGGTATCTCTACTAAACCCTGCTTTGCCATCTACTTGCTCAAATCCTCCAAGTATTTGTTGCTTACCTCTGTCTCTTTTGCCTCAAATTGTTTCATAAGTATTAGATTCACAAAGCCTTCTTTCTTCATTACATGTCCCATAAATTTCATCTATCTCTTCCTGATGTTATGTATAAATTTCCTGTTTATTTTCATCCTGTCCAAAACCTTGTCATTGCTCATATTTTGCGTCCATGGTATACTCAGCATCCTTGTGTAGAACAACATTTCAGTTGCTTCAATTCTCTCTTTCATCTTTGATGAGATTGTTCAGCATTCGCTGCTATATTAGAGGACAGATATCATGCAATAATCCAGTACTCTTTTTTTTGTTTCCAGTGAAATATTCCTGTCTCTCAATAGTCTGCTTAGCTTTCAAAATACATTCTTGGCCATGCCAATACACTCTCAAATCTCAGTTTTACACTTTCAATCCTCTCAGAACATTTTCTGGTGATTTAAATTTTTGCAACTGTTTGATTTTAGTATCTTCAACCTGTAGTCAACATTTCAGGCTCCTCTTCTTGCTGATGAACATGCATTCAGTTTTCGTGTCGTCTATGTTTAGCCTTTTTTCTCACTTTCCCTTTCTATCTTCTGTAAGAAGTCCTGTATTTTCCTTTTCATGTCTGCTATGAGAATACAAGAACTAAAATATACACATAATCTATCTAAAATTGTTTTGAATACTGAATAAAATATCTATGTTTGTCTATATTTCTGAGATGAGGTATTGTAATTATTTACACCATGACGTTACTTGGACTATGATCTTCATCTTTGTTGTCATATTCACAATATTTTGGCCATTGTATATTCAACCTTCTTCAGGTGATTGGAATTTCAAACTGAACCATTTATTTCATTCACTGGAGTAGAACGTTTTACATTCATGAACCATGCTTCTTCCAGATGTTGCAGTATTAGTTATTTCCCTTTAACTCAACTCTCTAAGTTTTTTATTCACAATTTAAGAACACATGGCCCAGTGGATAAAAACGTTGGTTGGATCCAGTGACTTGACCTAAAGGGTTGTGAGTTCAACACCTGGCTATAGCAGAGGTGAACAAAAACATGTCAGTATAGACTAATTGGAGTAGATAGACTAAACTATCGCCCGGTTCACACTCCACACACGTCTATTGAACAGGTGAAGAGGCTCATCCCTTGTTTCCTGTTTAGGTTGTGGTTTCCTGTTTTTCTCTTTTCCAATCTTTTCACTCTTTTTTTTTATTTTTTATTTTTTTTTCAATTGGAGTAGATAGACTAAACTATCGCCTGGTTCACACTCCACCCACGTCTATTGAACAGGTGAAGAGGCTCATCCCTTGTTTCCTGTTTAGGACGTGGTTTCCGGTTTTTATCTTTTCCAGTCTTTTCACTCTTACGTAGCCCCCTGTCCATCAGTGGCATTTTCGCCTTGCTTGGGGTGATATGATTAAAAAAAATATATATATATATGTGTGTGTGGGGGGGGGCATGTTTGCATAAAGTACTTGCACATCAATTTATTGTTAGTTCTCAATATGATACTTAATGTGAGTTGATCCTTGTATAGTAAACTAAATGGGCTTGACATTTCCCCAAGAAAGTGGATACTGGGACTTATATTAAATTAAAACTTTACAAACCTGCTTTTTAATTCACTTCATTCAATTGTGTGTCCATATATATAAATCATTTCAAGTTTGCCGTTTGTTTTGTGGATGATTGGTTGTTCATGATATCTGGGAAAAACTTGAATTGATTTGATAAAATCAAAAATTGAAAAAGGTAGGTATATCAATAAGAAAAAAAAACATTACCATCTGTATTATCACCACCCATCCCAGGTGAGAAATAGACATATGCTTTTGCCCATGGAAATTAAAAAATTCATTTCAAAGATATGGTTGTTGTGCCAAAGCACTGCTGAAATTAATTCAGACTGCAATGTCCATAAAAATATCCAATTTAAATATTGGAAAGAAGTAATGTAAGCATATCTTGTAAGTAACTTACAATGCCTCATGTCATCTTGCTGGTTGTAAATTTTTTCATTTAATTTCTTTTTTTCTGATGTTTGAGTGTAATTTCAAATTTTCTCTTATTTATTGCACATTAATTTATTGTTACTTCTCAATATTACATTTAATGAGAGTCCATTCTTTGTGTTGGAAACTTAATAAAAATATTGCCTTGATGTTTTCCAAGGAAGTGGATATTGAGACTTACACAAGTTAAAACTTAATAATTTAATCTCTTGTTTTTCTGATGTTCTCTGTTCTTCTTCTTGCTTTGTCCAATATTTTCTTTTCTCTATTACTATTAATTATTAAACCTCTCACTTCAGCCCCTTCCAACTGTGGTTACTGGGCATCAAAACTAAGCCATAATATAATTTTCTTATACTTTATGTACTTTTTTTTAAAGGTTAATAGGAGTAGATAGCCTCATCTATCATCTGGCCTAAACTCCTTTTATATCTATTGAACAGGAGTAGAAGTCCATCCTTTGTTTCCTATTCAGGATATGTTTTACTGGCTCTTTTATTCTTCTGGTTTTTGGTTAATGATGTTTTTTTGCTGCTATGCCCATTCAAATTGTTTTTTCACAATATTCTCTGCACTGTATGACCTGTAATCTCCCTGATAAGACTACATTCATTCCTCACTTGACTGAGTGTTAATTTGGAATTTTTTTCTTACTTCTTGCAGATTAATTTATTTTTTTAATGGGTGTCCTTCCTTGTATAAGAAACAAAATGGGGAATTTTGGGGGTATCTACACTTTTCCAAAAAAGTTGGTATTGGGACTTATATGAAATTAAAACTTAATTTAATTTCTTTTTTTCTGATGTTCTCAGTTGTGTTTCCTCCTTTTTCCAGTAGTTTATTTTTCTTCATAGCGCTTAATTATGAAATTTCTCACTTCAGCTCCTCCCCAATGTGCTTAGAGAACATCAAAACTAAGCCATAATTTAATTCTTTTGCGTCCTATGTGTATTTTGTTTGTTTTTTGTTTTTTTTACAGGTTAATAGAAGCAGATAGGCACATCTTTCTTCTGGCCAAAACTCTTTCCAGTTTATCTCTTGTTCCTTGTTCAGGATATGGTTTACTGGTTCTCTTTCTTTTTTTTACCAGAGCCACAGTGATTTAACTGTCTTTCCTTTTTGTGATCGCATTAATCAGTGGCTGTGACTTTCCATTGTGAGAGTACCAGGTTGGCATTTTGCTGGCTTCTTCTTCCAACTAATCATTAGGAGCCCAAATCTTTTGGTAGCACTTAGATAGGTGCTCTGATCAACTGCTGCATAATATCAGTGCATTTACAGCACCATATCCTGCATGAGTATGTGCCATTGCATGTATTTCCAGGATGTTTATCTGAGGCCACACTATGCTTTATTTTAAACTTTGTATTGTAATTGATGCTAGTGATTTTTTCTCTCTCCTCCTCCTCAAAACAATCTCAAGGAAAACACAACAAAAAGAAATACAACTAAACCTGTAAACAAAAAAACCACCTACCTGTTCAGTTTTTTTTCACTAATATTCATGGCATCGATTCCAACTTCTGTAGCATAGAATCTTTCTTTTTGGAACAGCTGCTTGATATATTTGTTCAGCATGAAAGTAACTTAAATTTTTTTATTGCTACCAATGAGTTTTTGGTTCCAGGCTATTTTCTCTTTGCCAAAAAGATTCCAGTATTCACATGCTTGGTGCTTATTCTGGAATAATTTTAGAGTGGCCAGGAATTATCTCTTGAGGCTCTAGCCTACTCCTTCAGGTGCTTCCATCTTTCATTATTAAATGCTGTTAGCTATCACTTTTTTCTTTTATCCCTGTCAATCTTCCCAAGATGGCAGTATATTAGACATAATAACTGACAGCATAGAAAAGTCATTTTCTCTTCATCCATCTGCAAACATCTTTGTTTTTGATGACTTTAATGCTCACCATGACATGTGCCTAAAATATTCAAAAGATACTAATGTTGCTGGTATTCAGACATTAAATTATTTCATTCAGTCAGTTAAGTGCCATACGTGATACACGCTTGGGTGATCATGTCTCGAAAGAGACATGACTGACTGGGCAGAAGATTATCCCGAAGTAGGTTGTCATTGCTTTCTGCGGTAGATTGGTTGCCAACCAAGGCTATAGAACCCAATCTGTCCTGTTATTTAACCCATAACTGGAAGGAATAGACGGATTAATACCTTTCCCAAGGGTATTTGTGCGTAAGTGAATGCAATGAATTCAGCTGGAATTCGAATTCGGCTCCCCGATTTCTTGTTCTGAGCTGATATCCACTGCACCACAACACACTTTATTTCATTGCCCAGTCTATTATTCTAATTGTGAACATCCCTCCTCAATTTCCTAATAAAACCATGTAACAGTTTTGTGACATGATTTATTTCTTACTTCCTCTCCTCACTCTTGCTGAGATTTGAAGCACTGCCCTCTTGGTAATTCTGACTGCTCTGTGGTAGGTATTGGTATTTCATTCCAATTATTTATTAAACAGTAACCCCATATCCATTAGACATCTTTCTGTTACCAGCATGATGATTAAGGCTCACGTCTTGGAAATAGCAAGTGAAACCTCAATCCTTTTCATGTGACCTAGTTCTCAATAGAGCAGAAAACCTGTTTGCCAAGAGAATGATGCACCGTATAGCCTCTAACAACTTTGGCTCTCATGGTTACTAGTTGATAAAGCTGAATGCTTTGCTTGTAAATTCTTAAACTACTCTTGACTCATCTAGAATATCACTGCCTAACTTCCCTCCAGAACCGAGTCTCTTTTGAGTGATATGTATATAACTCCTTCCATGGTTTTTGCTATCATCTCTAAACTAGATCCCCACAAAGCTTGTGGATCTAACGGTATCCCTATAATAATTATTATAAAGTGTGCTTGTTAACTTTTCTCTCTAAACTATAAAATATATGACTCACTGCTTCCTACTTTAATGCCTGATGAAAGCCATCATCTGCTTTTCCAGTTTCTAAGAAATGTAGAGAACCATTTGATGCTACCCACTATCAGTTTATTAGACTTCTACTTCTTTTTTGCAAACTACTAGAATCCCTAATCAATGCTGAATTGCTGCTTTATCTTTCGCCACAGGGTCTTTACTCAGACAAGCAATATGGCTTTTGAATATTCAGGTCAACTGCTGATGTACTGATAACAACTGTGGAAACAGTATATCATGCTTCAAATAAAAACAGTGGAGCCCAGGCTGTAGTATTAGACATATCGAAATCCTTTGACAATATCGCCTGTGGAACTTCCTTCTATATGCTTGCTTTCCTGACAGCTACAACCTCCAAGAATTTTAATGCAATGTCAATACCCATCTCTTATCTACTTGATCCTAGTTCTTTTTGCATCACCCTGTATATCTTGTTTTTTCCTTTCTCTCTACCTTCACATCTGTGTTCCCATCCTTCTCTTGCCCTTTCTCTGACACCCCCTGTAACTGGTTCAAAAGAAATCTGACATTCAGGTCTTATCCACAAGCTGAAAAGTTACAGTGTCTCTGAACAGTTTTTTGAACTGATTCAGTTTTTTCTATCAAATTGGGAAATGAAAGTTATTCTAAACTGGTCTAGATCCTTTTGTAGTACTAACAAGTGTCTCCCAGGGCTCCATGCTTGACCCTACTCTGTTTTAATTTTCATCAATGACCTTCATGATGGCATCAGCTCTCAACTTGGTACCTATACTGATGATAACCATTTATTCTTGCCTTGATAGTAAAGCTTGCCAGTTCAACAAGCTAAAAATTGGCAGCCATTGTCCAAAACAATCTCAAGCCTGTTGTTAACTGAGGCAAAAAATGGCTTTTTAATTTTAATGCCTCCAAAAATGAACTTCTCTGCATGAATAAACTGAGAAACCCCCTACTGCCTTCAGTTAGCATGGCTGATATTAACCACTAGAAAAGTAACAACTACTTAAGTTAATGTTCTCAGCTGACAAGAAGGGGAAAGCCTATATTGCATCCATAGCTAGGTCAGCTGCTAAGAAAGTCTGTTCACTGTGTCAAACAAGACAATTTATTTTACGTATCTCTAAGTCTATCATTTGTACATGCTTAGAATATTGCTGCCACATAGGGTCTGGTGCCCCTGCTCTTTACCTTGATCTCCTTGATTAGATTCAAAGACGAATCAGCAATATTATTAGTTCTGTTCTGGCAGCTCAGCTTCAGTCATTTTCCTATCATCAAAAGATTGCTTCTCAGTGTCTTTTCTATAAATACTTTTGAGGTAATTGTTTGAATGAGCTCTCTGCTATGTTACCTAGAGTTTTTGAATTTAAACACAGTACTAGTCGAGTTCAAATTCCAGTTGAAGTCCTTGCATTCACTTAAATACATATATCCTTGGGAAAGATATTAATCCACTTTTTCCTTCCAGTTATGGGTTAAATAACAGGACAGATTGGGTTCTTCACCCTTGGCTGGCAACCAGTCTTCTGCAGAAAATAATGGCAACCTACTGCAGGATAAGCTTCTGCCTAGTCAGTCATGTCTATTTCAAGACATGATCACCCAAGCGTGTATCAGGTATGGCACTTAACTGATTAGACTGGTGTCTAGACCTCATCAATTTACAGTTGTGTTGACTAGATGTAGCTGTAAATTCTATGCAAACAGTTTCTTTTCTTGTACCTCATGCTTATGGAACTTCTTTTTGCCTCCATAATTTCCATCCAACTTTAATCTGCAACAATTTAAATTTAATGTCAATCACTTCTGCTATCCTCCTGATTATTCTTTTCTCTTTCTGCTCATTATTGTTTCTGTTCCTATTTTTTTTCACAGCCAGTAAACCCTTGTGTTTTAGTGACTTTACTGCCTTGCATGGGGGGGATACCTATTAAAAATAAACTTGTTAGGTTTTGATGTCTCCAATTTATATTTTGGGCTGTCATTATGATAATGATCATATATTCTGTCTTACATTTGGTATCTCATTCTTCCAACTTTACTTTGCTTCATTTTCTAGCAATTTCTGAAACTTTCATTTTGTGTTTACAATCACCTTAATGTTGTCTGTGTGTCTTATGTTGTTAAGATTGTGTCAGTCAATATTAAATCCTGGTAGGACTTCTAAAATCATAATTCTGCTGAAACAAAATGAAAGACAGATAATTGATTTTTTAGAACTATTTCATTATGTAAGTAAATATTTCACCAAGTAATTTCTTCATGAAACTTTGGCATGAGTTATTATTATTTACAATCTGGTTAATGTTATCTTTTTTATGGTTATTATCCTAATGTTTCAACCATCGTGCATTATTTAGGTATCTATGAACCCAAGTAACCCTGAGAACATTGCAAATTGAGCCCTTCATATAATCTTCTTCTATGTAATGTGTCTCTTCAGAATGTAGGTGATCATGGCCTTCCACATCTTCCTATCTCTTGCAGCTCTTATTGTTATTTCCCTACCAAACCCTGCTCTGCCATCCACTTGCTCAAAGTCATTAAGTATGTCATGCATTGCTTCTCCCTGTCAATTCCTTCCTTTTATCCATCCCCTGAGTATCAGATTCTCCAAGCCCTCCTTTCTTATTACATGTCCAAGAAATTTCAGCTGTCATTTCCTGATGTTTCCTTTTCATTTCCATTCTCTCCAAAACCTTATCGTTGCTCACTTGTTTGGTTCATGGTGTCCTCAGCAACTTTCTGTAGAACCACATTTTAGATGCTTAAATTTTTTTTTATCTTTGAGGAGATTGTTCAGCTTTTACAGCCATATAAGTGGACAATTATCATATAACAGTCTAGTACTCTTTTTGTTGTTTCCAGTTAAATTTTCTTGTCTCTTAATATTCTGCTTAGCTTTTGCCAAGGATTCATTTAGAACTCGGTGTTGTACTTTCTGTTTTCTGTACATTTTAACAGATGCCTGAAAGAGCCCAGAAGGCCAGAAACATTGTCATAATAACAACAAGAATGAAACATTAGCCTATCTGTAAATAATGCAAACTAACTAACTCTATTTAAGCAGTGCTCTGAACATTGTTGCCATATCTGGTCTAGTGCTCTGGCTATATAGCTGGAAATTCTTAACAAAATGCAAAGAAATGTCTGTAATGTTATCTGACATTGAAATTTCAGTCTCTTTCCCACTGCCATCCTGTACTAAAGCAAAAGTTTGTGAGTTTCTTTCTAGTTCCTTTATACATAATGGGAGTTCATGTGATTAAACAATTCTAGTTTGGTTTCATCTAACTATAAAACAGAGTTCCAATATTTACTCCCATGTTCGAGATGGCTTCTTGCACAAACTAATTAGCATTTTAGGTGTTTAGTCTTAAGCAAGGGAGTATTACTTTGGTGATAAAATTTGAATTCCTGCTCAATGAAAGCATCTAGTGACAGTCTTTGTTGATGCATTCAGCTCTGATGTCTTTACATCATTTACAGTATCATTAAGTGAGGATTTTCAAGACATCTCTAACAAATTCCTTTCCATTCTCTCAGACATTAACCATTTTCTGCCAGTCCTTAATTCATTCTCAAGCCAAAGAAACTTATTTTACTTCTTTATATTGTACTTTGAATTGTTGATCTCGGAATATTTTAAAATTTAGGAAAGTGTTGTACGTGTATCACATTGTTCGTACACATTAACTATTTTCATTTGAAGCTTCTTGTCAAGTTAAGCCATCTTTACTATGTTTGCAGAACAAACAAATTATCATGGTATGTGGCAATCGCATTTTGTATTTTTCATTACATTTTAGAATCTTATAGAATCAGATCAATTCTATTTCATTTTCAAATGATGTTTGTATTAAATTTTAAATTAAGAAAAACATCACTATTGCCATAAAGCAATATCATTTCATAACTTTAGATTGAAATATTTTTTAGAAAATCTATATCTATGAATCTAATAGATGGAATATTCTAAAAATTTCACAACTTATTAGAAACTAAAAATCGAATCAACTGTCTATGGTAAATTCAATAACTACTTGCAAGTAATCACATTTCCTTTGAAAATATGCAAATATTCAGTGAGGGCAAATAATTTTGCCCATAATTGTCAATATATATATGTGCATATATATATATAATTTACTACTAATGTACTACCACTGGTGTGCAGGGAGTTATATGAGAGGAGAGTGAAGAAAAACAAAAACAAAAAGAACAAAGTACAGGGGTGTTGCAGAAATGATAAGAGAAAGATGAGAATCTTTGAGATAAAAAATGGTATTTGTGCATAGGTGAATGCAATGAATTTAAATTCCAGTTAAATTTGTTGCATTCATTTACGTGAAAATATCTGAGGAAAGTACTAACCCATCGCTTCTTCCTCCAGCTATGAATTAAATAGCAGAACAGATTGGCTTCTATATCCTTGGTTAGCAACCATTCTACTGCAGAAATTAATGGCAACCCACTGCAGGAAAAATTTCCTGCCTAGTAAGTCATGTCTCAAAAGTGATATAATCTCCTAAGTGTATATTATGTATGGTACTTAACTGACTGATTCAGAAATCAGCAAATCTAGGTGTATTTCATTGCTGGTTCTTATTATCAGATTGCCTTCTTCCTTGGTTTGATTTCTCATTTGCTATATATATATATATATATATATATATATATATATATATACCCAGAGAAAGTGCTATATACCAGGACTTCTAGAGATGTTCTTGTTTTAGTCCACTTTGTACATTAATGACATGAGCAAATATCATAAGTTTTACAATCTGGCTGAGAACTTTTCATCAACATCTACATGAATATATATGTTTCCATGAACAAACATATGAATACTGATTTGGCAAAATGGATCAGGTCATAAAAGTTTTAGTACATCTTTTTATATGCATATGTATTTATTCACATATATATATTCCTATGATATGTCTATATATATACTGCTTTTATCAGCACTTATAATAGTTATATATATATATATATATATATATATATATATATATATATATATATATATGAGTGCTTGTATTAAGAAATGTTGCCAATACAGACCCTATGGCAATCTTTCATATTTGCCACCTTTATTGAAATGCATATCTGCAGTCTTGGGCTTGTCAGTCACATGTTTGACAAGATTTCTTTAATGCTCATATCATAATAAAATCCTGGTAGAAAACTTTATTTTGCAAAGATCTTATATGTGTTTTCCAATTTTACCTTCTCGGTTAGCTCTGAATATATTTCCCTCAAATTAAATATGCCAAACTAATGCAAATAGAACATATATTTATAGAAAAATGTGAATGTATATTGAGGGTCGGCAAAATATCCAAATATATTTTTCTGTTCATTTCTGTTCTATATAGAATTTTAGAAAGAAGTTTGGAATTGCTTTAATAGTTAAGGTTTTTGACCTTTCTCTATAAAACATAGCTTCTTGAATGTGAAAGAACTGCACATTTAATTTTCTTGAATATCATAAAAATCATTGCAGGCAAAAACCTAATTAGATTCTTTAGGTCTGAAGTTGTCAAGAGTCTTTTTAATCCTCAATCAAATATTACAGACCATACATAAAATAAAAGTTATTAATATATAATATATATATATATATATATATAGTCATAGTCATCCACTATATATATATATAGTCATCCACAGACAGATCTGTTTTGCTGTATCACAGCTCATCAGTACGGTTAGACTTCGATTGTTTTTTAACCCAGGATTGAAACCCGACCAAATTGGTGTCAGTCAGCAATTCTACCTCTGGGCTATGGGTGTTCAGTCAAAGAAGGCAGACTTTTTAGCATGTATATTATCATTATACGTGCTCAATAGCCAGAGTGCTCTAATTCATTTACTGAATGAGCGATGCGTACTTGCCAGAGTAGCTACTGTTTTTCAAAGTTTACGATTCTTCCAGAGTGCTCAATCAGAGTGTGAGAGCGTAATATATATATATATATATATATATATATATATATATATATATATACACAACCTTGTGGTGAAAATTAATTGAAACAAAATAGGTAATGTAATTATCTTCTACACTTTCTTTGATCATATATTTTTTCTTCACATGGTGTTGTTTTTCTCTTCTGACCACATTTTTATTCACATTTTGAACTGATGGATCCACTTTGTTTCTTCACTTTGATGACACAACTGACAGTTGATTTTTCTGTAAGGCTTGCAAGTGTTGTAGGGCAACTAAGTATCAACACAAAAGTATTTGGGTATGATAAAAATCTGATAAAAATCTGATAAAAATATGATAAAAATCTGATAAAAATATGATAAAAATATGATAAAAATATGATAAATATGATAAAAATATGATATGATAAATATGATAAAAATATGATAAAAATCTGATGCAATTACAGATGAAGTAAAATTTTTCAAGACCAAACAAATACCATCATACTCCAAAAAAATAGATTAATTCATATTAGTGCACACTATTGCAAATGATGTAATCTGAAGAAAAAATAGAGACTGACTATACTCTGTCACTCCAGTGGTGAAAGAAAAGAAACTGAAGCATTTTTTTAAATACATATATACATATATATATCTTTATTTATCTGTAAATTCAAATAAAACTTAGTAAGTAAATATCCATTTTCAACATGTCATTTAAGGCATGCATTCTTTGAACCCTTATAAACAGAAATGAGGAAAATTCTAAGACCAGAGGTTAGCTAAGTAAAGGAAGGGGTTGGGATGTATAGGTTTTCATTGCGTTGGGCCAGGCAAAGGAGTTAGTAGTAATTCCTTCTTGGTTTTGGGAGGTATGTGGCCTGACCCTTGGGTTAGTTGTGGTAGGTTGTGGGGAGGTAAGTGCTTAGCCAACTTTTCAAAAACTTTTTTAAATTTTTATTGGGACTAATTGGAGGAATAGGATAATTATTGTAATTTATACTTACTTTTATGGTGACATATACTTATGATCTCCCTTTGTTTGTTAAGGATTATATTTTGGTTTTGAAATTTTAAAATTTTAATTTTTTCTGTCAAATATAGATTATACCTATCTCCTAAGTTATTAGTGGTCCTAGCCTTGCCTATGAGTTTCCATTTTTATCTGGGGATCTATGTTACTTTCTTTTAATTCCCAGTATTTTCTAGAAAGGGCTGTTAGGTATCTTAAAATAGGGTTAGTGAAGGAGTGCCTGTAGTTGTAAATCCGTTGCTTCTGAATTCTCACCAAAATTCTGATATAAACATTATGTCTCTCCTTATTTTCCTTAGGGTAGATGGTGGCTTGATAGATCACATTTTCAGATCTACACTTACCCTCAATTTCAAGATCTACAGTTACAGGGGGGTATCATTCTATTTTTTGTGTATATATATATATATATGTCAGTATCTGACTACTGGGTACACTGGGCATACTGGACATGGGTCCGGGCCGATCCATGCAATCATAGTGAAAATCCAGGCAAGGAAAAATGTCTTCATCGGAAATCAAACTAAGCAATTCATGAAGAAACAAACAAAGAAAAGCGAAGAAAATATCCGAATGAACGCAGTAAAAATCTGTTTATTTATTAATTTTGGGAGAAAAGACTGGTTATACTCAGAAAGTCCAAACCCAATTTCCTGCTTTTGTTCACATTCTGTCCCTAATTTCCGTTGGAATAGCCGAAAAATCCGCAAAAATCATAGTTTCTGGAAACAGATGACACTGATGACATCATCACATTGTCAACTAATAAATCCAGGAAATTTTCTCTATGCCCAGTGTTTTTTAGCATCAGCTACGGCCCTGTATATATATATATAAATTTTTTGTGAGTGTATGGGTGTTGCAATGATTTGCTGCTCAGAAACAAGTTTTTGTTCAAGTCATGTTCATTACATTACACTTATGTGCAAATATCCTTGGGAAGATATGAATTCCTCTCCTCTTCTTTTCATGGGTTAAATAGTATGACTTGCGTTTGGAAAAATCATTATTATTTTCAACAAATTGCTAATGAAATATTTACTTGTATAAAAAGAATTATTCTTACAATCCAAAATATATGTCGGTTTTAAATAGCCTACAATGTGTTGGTAAACAGTAAAACAAATCAGTTCTATCTATTCATAATCTTTCTCATCTGTCAACTTCTGTTTATGTATATTTCAATATAAGCTTGTAAAACACAATGAAATAATAAATGCATATTAATACTTTCAACAGCTGCAACATGTCCATAAAATGTGGTTGTCCACAATACAAGATCACATACAACAGGAAAACAATTTGGATCTTAGTCGATCTTTTTTAACTCCACCCACCATATTCACCTAACCTTGCTCTAACTGATTCCCACTACTTTCTGTCACTTTGATCGAAAAATTTTTCTCTGCTGACAATCAGATTCAAGTGTTTGTTGAAAACGTTTTTACAACAAGACTGATGTAATTTTATTCAAAATGTATCAAAGAGCTGCCTGATAAATGGTAAAAGGTCATTGCAAATAATGGTGAATATATAAAGGAATAAGTAATAATTTTAGTTTAATTTCTAAAGTATAAAGTTGAAAAACAAAAACAAAAATTATTTATGACTCAATTTTTAATATTTCAAAATTTTAAGCAGATTTATTTAAATGCCAACGAAATGAATCAGTGGCCCTTATCCATATTAAGAAAGCAATTTTATTCACTTTCTACTGTGAAACTATCAGCTTGTGACGATAGGAATTCGAATTACCAGATTTGTCCACCCTTAAAGCCATGCATAAATTTGACAGTTTGACATCTTCCCAATTTCAATATGACTCATCCGGAGCATCAAGAAGTGCTGGGTTCAGGCAGGTGCTGATAAGGTTGTGTCAAAGGTTGTCAGACACTCATTAGCACCTTCTGGGAAGCATCACTCACAAACAGACTTTAGAGTTATCCTCCTTGTCATTCTTTTCTTCTCACTGCTTCCAGATTATTTATATCCCTAATCAAAATATAAGCAGAATAGCTATTCTGTCTTATCATACAGGATTACATGCCCAGATAGATAATCCTCTACCAAACACAATGGTCACATATCTTATAAAATCATTATCTGATATTGCTAAAGATATTGCTCAAGGGTTAGTGTATTCATTTGCTAGGTGGCTAACTGAGGGTTTAATTGTAATTTATTTAAATAAACTTTCTTCTGATTCAATACAACTTATGTTCAAAGATCAAAATCATTAAGTCAAATGAATAGGAGTAATTTTATTCATTTTTTTTTGTTGCTTTTTTAATCACAAAACCTTTGGTCAGTCTAATTTTGAACTGGTAAATAAATGTTAAATCAGAGCAAGGTAGCTGCTGACAAAACATGAACTCAAATCTCACTAAAATAGTAAGAGAATCAGAAAGAAAATTAGTCAGATTTATTAATGAAAATACATTATCACAAAACCTTAGAATAATTGAAGAAGTTCATGAAGTCAGTGCAAGCTTCTCATAAACCTCTCTATTTAGTTCTACCCTCTTTCTAATCAGGAACATTTTCAGATCATTATTATATTTAATAATGATCACTATGCAGGTGATATCACAGTTTATGGGTGCAAATCTAGAAACCTAGATGATTAGAGGCTGCAGCTGATCCCTTGTTTGACCTAGCTCTAATAGTAGAATAAGGGACAGAACCAGCTTGCAATATTACATGCGCCCAAAATGTGGAAAACGTTTTGCTAGAGGAAAGAAAGTGTGACACTGAAATCAGAAGGTGTATAGTAAATAGTGAAAGGTGCCTTCTTAAATCTAAGTAACGTATTATGAAACAGAAAAATTTCAATAGAAACAAAGAACAAAGTACTGAACTGTTATGTAATATCAATTCTGCTGTTATATAATACCAGTGAATTCTGGACAATTCCCTTACAGATGAAGAATAGGCTTTAAGCAACTGATGCTGAGAGTATCATGGACCCAACATGTGATCAATGACAGAATTTTACAGACAATGGAAACAGAAAGGACACTTATACTTAACATCAGGAAGGAGCAGTTGAATTTTTTAGAGCATTTTTTAGGAAAGAAGACTTGGGAAATTTGATACACACAGGATAAATCAGAAGCAAGAGAAACAGAAGTAAACAATGCATAAACTACCTTGTTGGATTGAATGGTAAGATGGCAAAGCAGGGTTTAAGAAAGATAGTGAAATGACAAAATTTTACTGAGAGTTACAAAGAATAGGATGTTGTAGAGAGCCATGATCACCAATGTCCTGAATGAACATGGCATATAGAAGAAGATTTCATCATATCACAGTAGACCCCCAAAATTTTTCTAAATGAGTAGTTGTACTCTCAAAGAAACTCATTACATTAAATGTCTATTGAAACTCAAATTCATTCTATACCTCAAATCACATTCATATATATGATCCATTGTTAAAGATGCAAACAGAAACCACATTCATTAGCCATCTACCATGAGTGCTTTTTGGGCATTCTATTTGATATAAAAGTGAAATTTGTCAACTCATGATCAATTGGTTGTACAGATGGGAATAACAAATTATGAGAGAAAGCATGAATAAGTGAACATCTCCCAAACTGGCTCCTGTTCTCTCTATCAGTCAGTTAAATGCCATCAGCAATCATATCTCAAAAGAGATATGACTGACTGGGCAGTAGATTTCCCTGCAGTAGGATGCCATTACTTTCTTTAGTAGACTGGTTGACAATCAAGGCTATAGAACTCAATCTGCTGTGCTATTTCACCCATAGCTGGAGGGAGAAGCAACAGATTAATACCTTTCCCAAGGGCATTTGCACATAAGTGAATACAGTGAATTCACCTGGAACTTGAACTCAGCTCTCCAATTTCACATTCTGAGCAAATATCCACTGCACCAACACACATCCCTGTTCTGTATGTACTGTACAGTACATGACTTTGTACTTCCTAATTTTCTGCTTGCTGGAAATTATCCTCTTTTGTTCCAGTTTTCAAGAGTGCAGGTGAACTATCTGACTCTTTGAACTATTAACTTGACCTCATTCTAGCAAACTACTAGAAGTCTCAATCAATTCTGAATTAGTTAAGCATCTCACATCACTTAGCCTTCTTTCAGACAAGCAATATGGCTTCCTCTTGTCTAGATCATCTGCTTAGGTACTAACAATTATTGCTTAAGATTATTATAAGATGTAGATAAAATAGTGAAACTCAGTTGTTGCTTTGAACATCTCAACAGGGTTTTGCATACTGGCCTTCTTCCCAAGTTGGAAAGTTATGTGATTTCTGGGGAAACTTTTGAACTGATTTAGTTTTTTCTTATCAAGTTACAAAATGGAAGTTAACAGTCAGTTTTCAAAATCATTTTGTACTAATGTAGGTATCCACCAGGTCTCTTTCTTTGGACCTACTTTGTTCTTCATTTTCATTCTGATGACCTTCCTGATGACAGTAGTTCTCAACTTGGCATTGATTTTGATGACACAAACATTTAGTCTTATGTCATCAGTTTGATGGGTTTAAATTGGCAACTGATTTATAAAATGACCTACCATCTGTTGTTAACTAGAGTAAGGATTGGCATGTTATCTTTAATGCCTCCAAAATAAAACATGCATATTTATGATTCCCATTCATCTTTGCTGCAACATATGCTACTTCCACTGTATATTTAGAGATCCTTGATAAAATCCAAAAAAGAAGCAACAATATTATTGGTCCTGACCTGGTATCTTGGCTTCATTCATTTTTTCACAAATGCATTGCAGCTTCATTTTGTCTTTTCTACAAATACTTTTATGGTAATTAGGCAGATGAACTCTTTTCTAAGGTACCTAGATTTTATAAGTTTAAGCACAGTAATAGATTGGCTGGCAACTACTGCAGAAAGCAATGGCAACTTACTGTAGGATAATCTTCTGCCCAGTCAGTCATGTCTATCACCCAAAGCGTGTATCACGTACAGCACTTAACTGACTGAATAGATTGGTGGCAAGCTTTCATTAATTCACAGTTGAATTGAATGGATGTAACTGTAAGTTTTATGTAAACAGATTTTTTCTTGCATTTCTTACTCGTAGAACTCACTTTTGGCTACATGTTTTTCAGCTAACTTTCATCTTTGAAAATTCAAACACAATATTAATCATTATCTACTGTTTCTTGGTTACTTTTCTATTGTTCTTGTGGTGATACTGCGCTTCAAGTCATGAAGTCAAGGTAGATGAGAGTAAAGCTTATCATAACAATTAAAAATATTTATAGGAGATACAAAAGAAAGTCAGGCTACAGTGATAGAAAAGTGACTGCAGATAAGACATTAACTCATGACCAATAATATTGCATATTCTTGACTGGATTTTGTCAAGAAATTCTAGGTATAAAATGGAAACAATAAACCAGCTGTGGAAGCAATATTGGTGCAAATAGTAGAATTATAAATAAACAAAATAGATTCTGTTGAGTACAATATGACCTGATTTTCCACAAAGCAGACATAGCTATAGATTCACTACAATCATTACACTACATCTAATGTGGAAAACAGGAGAACAACATGGTGTTGTCAATTCTTCTTCTGGGGAATTGCGGTTGAATCCATACAATCATTCCACTTCAACACAGTGGAAATGGGAGACCAAGAATGCAGTGTGAGCTTCTCTCGTGCAGGTTAGCTACTGATTTGATACGATCATTGCAAATCATCAGAGTGTAAAACTGGAAACAAAAAGATGCAGTGACTTTTTCTGGTGGTTAGTTATTGATTCAGTCATTCCACTTCAGCTCAAAGGAGAATGGGAGTCCAAAATGGTGCAGTGAGATCTTCTACTGGAGGTTAGCTATGGATTGAATGCAATCATTCTGTGGTGATACTGACTGAGCAAAAGCGATGGACTGGATGTTTGCACTCTCACAACCAAAAAGCAAATGACCAAAAGTTGTCGGTGCACACCCCGGCTTCACGCAGATGTTCTGGTTGAAAACTAAAAATTAATTATATATTAAATTTCCAGTTCGCAAGCCTATGTGAATTTTATTTATCGGCCAATGGGAAGCCCAGAATCAAATACAAGTTTGAATTCCCAAATGATATGCTGCAATCCAAAAAGTCGAAATAAAAAGTTGATACAGAAAGCATCGCCAGACAGACAGACAGACAGACCCAGATGACCCACACAGACTGACTTGAGAGAGACGAGTGTAATTAGTATCTCCTCTTGACCGACGTCAAGCAACTTACTATGCTTGCCTCCCTTACCTCTCTTTTCCTTATTCACTGTCTCAAACTACTTACTGACCTAAGGAGAGGATACATCAGAGAAATTCCTTACAACATTCCCACATACCTAAGTATTAATTCTCTTTTCAGCATTTATTGCCATGAACATTTTAACGTCCGTTGGACCCATATTTAAAGGATTACTTTAATTGTAAAAACCTTAATTGATATATGTATATATATAAAATGTTATTTTCAACTCAATTTGCTTTTCCTGATTTATAATCTCTTTATGACTTATAGTGGGCTATCTACAATGAGGCCAAATTCTGTTAATCTGCAACAATATACAACTACCCTTCAAAAGAATGCCATCCCCACTATAAACTGGAGACCCCGATGTTCAGAAGGTTGTGTGTTCGGATCACGTCGGAATAACCCCCTATATTCTCACTCCTTACTAATGTTTCTCTTTTTCCTTATTCTTTCACATCCAGTAAGCCTTTGCGTCTTAGTGGTTTTACTCCCTTACGTTAGTTGCTGTGATTTTTAAAAAACGTTTCTTTTATACTTTTTCAAACTGTTGTTTCTATATTGCCTGTATGTCTATAGACACCCAACCTTGATATATGGGTGGAAATTTTGATCCTCAAAGATTGAAATTTTTTTAAGCCAGGTTCCAAATGATACATATCAGATGATCGTTTTCTTAAATCTCTTTCTCTCTATCTCTCCACAGCTTTCTTTTTTTGATGATCTCAGTATACATTTTTCCTTTATTATCGTACATTATGATACATTTTTCTCTATATATTCTAAATATGTTTACTTGCTGCTTTTTCTGTTCCTCTTTCCTTCAAAGTGTCCTGTGAGTGTTCTACTCCTTATCCCTTCTTTCTTCATGACATGCCTCCAAGATTTCAATGCATTTTTATTAGAATCTTAAATAATTTCTCACTGTTTTTCAACAGATAGCATTCCCAGAACTGCATGCATGTAGTTTCAGATGGTAATGCATCTATAAGGAAACACTATAAGCAAGCTTAAAATTCATTTTACTGCAGTGCAAACAACTTTGTGTTTCAACATGCCAAAGTGTATTTGCAGAGAATGTTACTGCACTACTTTATTCAAAAGAAATCTGCAGCTGAAGAACACAAAATTCTTGTTGAGACTTATGGCAACCATGCTCTGTTAGAAATGATAGCAGAGATTTGTTTAGATGCTTCAAAAATAATGATTTTGATGTTGAAGATAAAGAACCCTCTGGCACACCAAAAAAGTTTGAAGACAAAAAATTAGAGGCATTACTTCATGAAGACTCATCTCAGGCACAAGCTAACTTTGCAGAATCATTAGTTGATAACACAACAGTTTTGAAATATTTGAAAGCATTAGAAATGATTCTTAAGCAAGGATATTGAGTGTTGTACAAGTTGAATCCAAGAGATGTCAAATGGCATCTTGTGTGTGAACAACAGGAGAAAAGGTAAGTTTCTTTTACTCAGATCATGACCAGCAATGAAATGTGGATACACTATGATAACTTTAAGTGTAGAAGATCATGGGTAAGGTTGGCCATGCAGCAACATTGGCGGCAAAGCTCAATATCTATGTTTCAAAGCTTCTGTTCTGCATTTGGTGGGATCAGCTGGGTGTAGTTTAATATGAGTTGCTCAAACCAACTGAAATCAGCACTGGAGGTCACTACTGACTACAACTGATGCATTTAAGCTGAGCATTGTTGAAAAAAACATCCACTCTATGAGCAGAGATATGCCAAAATGACTTTGCAACATGACAATGCTGGTAAATATCTACTTAGAAACGATTAAATGGGAAGTTCTACCCCATTTACTAGATATTGCCTCATCCCATTATATCATGTTCAGATTGATGACACATGGCTTAGCTGAGCAGAACTGTCATGCTTATGAAGATGCCAAAAATGTGTTGACTTGTGGTTAGCCTCAAAAGACTTGTTGTTTTTCTGACATGGAATTCAAATGCTGCCAGAAAGATAGAAAAAAGTAGTGGCTAGCAATAGACGATGCTTTCAGTGACTTGTTTCTTACTAAGTTTTGTAAATAAAATATGACTTATCTTGAAAAATCAGTGAGAACTTATTCAAGGTTCTCATAATAACAATTCCCACTGAAGATGTACCGTTTATATTTATGATACAAGGCAGCACATGATCAATAGATTGTAAAATAAAACCAAAAGCATGAAGGAAAGCAAGAATATTGAAAAGGGTTGGTTGGAAGTAAAAAAAAATGCCTACCAAAAATTACTACAATTTTTTGACAGCAATTTTTAAATTAGTATATTTTTCTTTGCTTAGAAAACAGTTGGGTTTGATTAAGAATTTAAATAAAATAAGCACAAATATGACATTTGTAATAATGTAGTCATTGGGTGTTTTTTATCATTGTGAATTAGCTACACTGTGCAATCAATATGATTCATTATCTACATGAGATTAGCATTGATGAAACAATGAACTGACATTTAAAGTAAGAAACAGAGAAAGGGAGAATAGAGGAGGGAGAATCAACCTTAGAGAGTAGAAAAGAAAGAGTGAGAAATAACTAGAGACATAGAGAGTAAGGGAGAGTGTTAACAAGAGAGGTAGAAAGAGTGGTAGAGAGAGAAGTAGAGATAGAGAGAGAGAGAGTAGTAGAGATAGATACAGAGAGAGGTAGTGATATAGATTTAGAGACATAGAGAGGTAGGGAGAGTGGTAGAGAGAAGTAGAGAGGAAGAGGGAAGGAAAGTGTTAGCAAGAGAAGTACAGACATACAGTGGTAGTAAGTGTGGTACTGAGAGAAGTAGAGATATAAAAAAAGAAAGGGAGTGGTAGAGAGAGAAGTAGAGAAAGATGGAGAGGTAGTGAGAGGGAGAAGTAAAGATAGAGAGAGGAAAGGAGAGTGTTAGAGAAAGAAGTTGAGATAGAGAGAGAGAGAGAGAGAGAGAGAGAGAGAGAGAGAGAGAGTACTAGAGAACAAAGTAGAACTAGAGAAACAGAGGAAGTGATTGGTTTGTTTTCTCTATGGTTTATCAACTTTTTGTAGGTTATTTAAAGCCAAAGTATATTGGGATTGTAATACTTTTTTGCAAGTGAATATTGAAGTTACCAAGATTTTAGAGATCATCAATTTCAGATACTATTAGTCCTAATATTTAAACTGTAACTTGGGGGGGCCACTACTAGTCTTAATATTTAAACTTTAGCTGGGGGTGGGGATGAATTCATGTTTTCTCCAGAATATTTGTGCTTCAGTGAATTCAATGAACATGACTATAACACACCCATCTAGATATTAACTAGGCTCGACATTGATTAATTTTGGTGATTGAATGAGAATTCCAAGGGAAAGAAATATAGCAGTATAGAGTGCCGATACAAAGAGGGAGAAAGAGAGAAGAAGAGGTAAATAAAAGAGAGGCTGAGAAATGGTTAGAGAGAGAAGTAGAAGTAGAGATGAGGGAGAGTGAATAAAAATAATGAAATAACTAACAACTCAAGCAAATGCAAAAGCAGAGACTTCAGTGGGAGAGTAAGGAGCCTGATTGGAGAGAGTAAGGAGCATGGCTGAAGAGTCCTTGGGATGACATTAAACTTCAGAGAGTATACCCAATCATTCTCAAAATCAAACACACCAGACAACAAACTGTATAACAAAAAAAAAAAAACAAGTTAAAAAAACAATTTAAGATAATGAGTCAAGTCATAAATTTTAAGGAGAATACGACATGAAGAATCCTTGATTCCATCAAGACACTGCAATTAGCAATCTATTGAAGATTATGCCTATGGTTCATGCAAAATGGAGAAACTAAAGATTTTAGAAGTAAGCAAATGTATTGAAGTCTATCATGCAGTGAAGTTTTTAGGTGTGATTTTTTTTTGTTTTTTTTAACAATAATCTACACCTTGTACAAGGCCTGAGAGCTTATTCAAAGGATTACAGAGTAAATGACATAGCTTATGCAAATATATGAAGAAGATAATGGTTAACCCTAGACTTAAACAGGTTAAGATTGCAGTGAACGTGGAAGATATACATAAGTTGGTTCTACAAAGCTGTGGTACATGAGAAGTAGTCGCTCAAGTAGAACTTATACTACTGGCCATAATTATTAGGCCACCCCAGTTTTTTTTAAAAGAAATGATGTATTTCATATTATTTTTAGTATTTATTGCCAATTGGATAACAGAATTGTTCTTTTGTTATTATTACTTTGGAAAATTTTACAAGGCATGGAAGCAAAGATGAACTTGTCTGAATCACCCTAAATTTTCTTTGTTCTTTCTTTGATAAAAATGCAATATAGGTAATTATTAAATATTTATAAATTCATTTGATGCACATGTTGTTGTGCAGTATTAACAAAAGAACAATTCTAGTTTTATTTACAATTATTTACTTGGCAATAAATACTAAAAAATAGTATGAAATATCATTTTTTTAAAACACTGGGGTGGCCTAATAATTATGGCCGATAGTATACATCTCACCAAAGAAACACAAAGAGAACGAGGGTAGTTTTCTACGATGTGCATGGAATGTTGTGTCTTACTAGTGATGGTTATTTTTTGACATTTCTGTGAGAAAGTAGTTGCAGGATAGAAAATAATTCATCACTCACAAGAACAGGGATATACTTTAGATCTCTATACAGAGTGAGGAGTGAAAATTGAACAGGTCTTGTTATAAACATTGTATATTAGTTCTTCTTCTTCTATGTGCCATTTCCCTTCAAGACGTAGGTGTTCATGGCATTCCACATCTCCCTATCCCTGGTAGCTCTTAGCATGCTCTTTCTCCTGTTACCCCACCTAAATCCTGCTCTGCCGTCCACCAACTCGGCCCTTCAAATATGTTATCTGCTGCTTTCTCCTGTCTCTCTTTCCCTCTATCTGACCTGTGTGTATCAGATTATCCAAGCCTTCATTCCTCATCACATGTCCCAAGAACTTCAGCTGTCTCTTCCTGATGCTCAATATTAATTTCCTTTTTGTTTCCATTCTTTTTAAAACCTCATCATTGCTCAATCTATGATATTTGTAGCATCCTTCAGTAGAACAACATTTCAGTCATTTCAAGTTTTTCCTTCATCTTTGATGATATTGTCTAGCATTCACTGACATATTGAAGGCCTGACATCACATAGCAATCCAGATAGTTTGTATTTGAAATGTACACTCAATTTTATTTATTAAAATAGTAAATATATAATGTTGTCATGTTCATACAGATATACATGAATAAAATTTAAATTATTATTATACCATCATAGTGTCATGTCCATAAAAAATAAATCAAAAT
This sequence comes from Ascarosepion bandense, assembly GCA_037127315.1. Lineage (NCBI taxonomy): Eukaryota > Metazoa > Mollusca > Cephalopoda > Sepiida > Sepiidae > Ascarosepion > Ascarosepion bandense. The sequence continues at coordinate 215,099 of JBBBDQ010001229.1, read as the reverse complement.
TAATTATAGAATGAAAAATAATTATAATAAAATAAATATAACAATTACAATTATCATTAATTCATTCTTTCTAAACCAATGAGAATTGACCCCACTTTTCTCCTCTTCATATACAAACGCATGACATTTTCAATACTGGACAAGCAATTTACATTGATAGGTTATCAATATGTGCATCAATAAAAATTTCATCTTCTTTTACTTTTTCTGGTCATTATTATAACAATTATCTGTTAGGACTCAACAAAATTTCAAGGTAAAAAAACTCCAGACTCTTCTGAACACTCATTACACACAACTAAGAAAACATGAGAGAAAGACTGTATTCATTATACTTATTTTTATTTCATAATTCTATCAGATTCCAATCCATATTTGATCTACATTTAACCCCAAACTCTTTACTCAGTATTACTATCTCTAGTTTCTTTAACACCAGACAACAACCAGATATTAAATAATATTTTGATTTGTTGTTTCCCATTTTTACAAGTATTTTTGTACATATAAATTTTTGTGGGGTTATATTTATTCTTTTAGTCTTATAACTACATTACAATTCAATAGTAAGTTAATGATACCTTCTTACTGATCTAGTTCTGCATTTAAATTCTTTAAGTCTAGGTAAGAAAAACCCTGAAACTTCTTGTATTTTTCCAACTAAATTATCTGGACACTCATTACGCACATTGATAAAAAACATATAAGAAAATCTGTATGCATTTTATCTAATTCAACTGTTGGGTTCTGATCCAAATTTGATCCACATTTGACCTCAAAATTTTACTCAGTATTACTCTCTATTTCTCATGTCTCCAACACCATATAACAACAAAATAATAAATAATACTTGTTTTGTTTTTTTCCATGTTTTGCTGTTTCTCATTTTTATTTGTATATAAATGTTAGGGGATTTATAATTACTTACTCAGAGTTATAAATCCCCTACAATGTCATCTATCAGCTTGTGTAATTCAGAAATCTTTGTAAAGAAAATTGTGTTCCCCAGCAGGTATTGAACCTGCCTCCCTAATAATGTTTAAATAATATGAAATGTCATTAAAATTCTATTAATTCTTTAGTTCAAATATTGCAATATTTTGGCTGCTTATTCTCCAACCTGTTATATTTTGAAATGTCAAATTTTGATCTGAAGGGATTGTATCAAGTACCTTGAATTGTGAGTACTTTAAACTATCTACTCCACATTACCTATATGTTCACCTACAGAACTTCTGTCGTGATGAAATTATAAACGTCTAAGTAAATTTTACCTATTTTTAAGTCAACTTCCAAATGACACATATCAAAAGATCCTCAGTATTTGTCTATACTTCTGAGATTATGTATTATTTACAGTATTTACATTGTTCAAACTGTTGTTTTGGCCAGTTTATACTTCAACCTTCATCAGGAATTTTGAACTAAACCCTTAATTTGGATCACTAGGGTATATCATTCTCATTCCATGTGTGATGTCACTTCCAAATTCCATGTAGTTATCTCTCTTTAACTTAACTGTCTGAGTCATTTGTTCACCATTGCTATAGCCAGGTATTGAACACACAAATCTTTGTGTTGAGTCAATGGAACCAACCAGTACCTCCATCCACTGTGCTATGTACCCTTGAGAACATCAGTGTATGTCTCAGTATCATTAGCAATAAAGATTACCATATGAGGTCTGGTAAAAAATGATTACTGATACATCTTTTGTTGCTCTAAGCATTAGATTTTTCTTTATCCCCTTAAATCATAACACTTCTTTTTCCATCAATTTTTACATTTGTAAAGTTTTACTAGTATTCACATTTGTAAAAATGTTCAGGAGTCACTCATGGTAGACGGTTATTAAAGGAGGTGTGTGACAGCAGAGAAGTTGGAAGCAAGGATTATAAAGAATGGCTGATAAGAAACAAGTGATCCTAGATTTGAGATGTTAAGATTTTAGCATATTAAAACATTAAACTCAAATCATGTTATAAAGCCATGTCAGATCGAGACGTTCATATAGATGCCATGCATAGCACCAAACACATTCAGAAATTTCAAAACAATCAGCTGTATACAACATTTTCTAAGATTAATGATTAAAAATAGCTTAGAACAAGGAAAGTTTGTAGGTCTGGATGAAGACAACACTTCTTTGAACCTTGTGGACTAGCACTAGAGAATTACTAAAAACTTTACCAAGTAAAAGAAACCACATCACTTGATGACTTTTAAAAGCAACAAGATAAAATATATCACATGTAGCATGAAAAGAATAAATCAAGATAAAGACTTTCCACAAAACTTCAAACAAAAGGTTAAGATTGAAATCTTTAACAGTACTGGAAAAAATAATAACAGATACTAGACTTCAGAAACCAATTTTCTAAACAAACTGTTTTTAAAAGAAAAAAATTTTGAAAGGAAACAGCTAATATTAATATTACAATTCAGTCGGTCAGTTAAGTGCCATCTATCATACATGCTTTGGTGAACATGTCTTGAGAGAGACATGACTGACAGAGCAGAACATTATCCCGCAGTAGGTTGCCATTACTTTCTGCGGTAGACTGATTGCCAGTCAAGGCTACAGAACCCAATCTGTTCTCTTATCTAACTCTTAGCTGGAATGAAGAGATGGCTTAATACCTTTCTCAAGGGTATTTGTGTGTAAGTGAATGCAAGGAATTCAACTGGAATTTGAACTCTGTTTCTCGATTTTTTGCTCCAAGCCGATATCCACCGCACCACAATGCACATCCTAATATTACCATTACTATTCGAAAAATTGGTTCCACAATGTAGTAATTCTTGGAAAGAATCCTTCAGAGTGGAAATCCCTTCTTACCCAAGGAATATGTAGGAAATGGTGGGGATTAAACCTTGTGGGTGTATCAAGGCAGGTAGTAGCTGTAAAAGCCTCAGCTGGTTTATTTGTTACTTGCTTTTGTTTCTCTTTCTTTGAATGTGGCATGTGAGTATTAAATTCTTAAGCATTTTTTCTTCATATGTCCCCCCAATTTCTGCTCAGAGTTAACAACAGTTACCTTCTAGTTCTTATTCTTCTTAGAACACCCTCATTTGTCAAATGTTCTGCGAAATAAACCAAATGACACAGGAAGGCTGAAGGTTACAGTAACCAAAACATTGTTATAAAAAATAGCGAAACCAAAGGAATCAACTTAATTAAGATGCAATATCTAATTAATTGTATTGTATCAAATTAATCTAATTGAAAACTAATTTTGATAGCATTTGTTCAAGAGAATTCTGGATTTTACAAGTTTTTAGTTAAAGATTTATATTTACATTATATATATATATATATATATATATATATATATATGTATATATACACTCCCAATCAAAAATTTAAGACCACTTAAAAATCTTTAAAAAGAAATTTTTTTTACAGATAGATTTTAAACTCCTCCCACTTAAGGTTACCAATACTACAATCTAAAAGGTTATGGAAGAAAAAAGCTACTTTCCAAACATTTTATTTAGAAATTTACATTTTTATAAAATGCAGTGATTTACACATAATCAAAATTAAAAGACGAGAGACAAAAATTCTACGAAATTGTACAAAAAGTGTATGAAAATATTTAACAACAAAATTTAATAATGAAGTCTACCTCCACTGCTTTTGATAACTTCAAAAATTCTGTTGGGCATGCTAGAAATAAGTGTTTCCATTAAGGTGTGGGGGATGTTGCTCCAGCTTCTGAAGATGGCTTCACAAAGTTCATTTTTGTTGAATATTGTTTGCCATTTCGATAAACATCTCTTGTCATCCATCCCCAAACATTTTTAATTGGGTTCAAGTCCGGTGAGCATGCAGGATGTCCCAAGAGATGGACCCCATTTTCTTGTAGAAAGGTCGAGGTCCATCTTGCAGCATGGATTGCAGCATTATCCTGTTGGAATAACCATCCATCCCCACACAAATGATGGCCCTCCATCATCAAAGCATGTTAACACAACCAGCCGCTCTCTGATGACCCTGCATCACCTGGCGCTCCATCGTCCCTCTGTAAGAAAAGGCATACCATACCATTAGGGACCCTCCACCACTATGATGTGTGGAGAAAATTTCAGGAGGCATGTTTTTGTTATACCAATATCATTGGAAGCCATCAGGACCATCGAGATTGAATTTTTTCTCATCAGAAAACAGGACTTTCTTCCACTTCTCAACGTCCCATGTTTGGTATTCACGACCAAACGTTAAGCTGTCCATCTTGTGACGTGGAAGCAGCCGAGGAATTTGTTTATGCTTTTTATTTACCATGCCTTTTTGTCTTAAGTGTTGTCTGATGGTTACAGGACTGCAATCAGCATCTGTGCTGCCTTAATTTGACTAGAAGAAAGTCCCCTGTCTTTCATAACAACCCGTCTTATTCTCCTACTCAATGCAGGAGAAATTTTTTGGGGCCTACCAGAGGACTTTGCTTTTCCATAATTCTCACTGTTCTTTAGAAATTTGCAAATCACAGTTTTACTGCGATTTACCTTAGCTGCGATCGCCCGCTGTGACAAATCTTGCTTATGGAATTCTAGAATTCGAGAACGCTCAACGATGGTAAGTTTGTTTGCTTTAGGCATGGTAACACCTTTACGCAGTGATTGCTAATCTCTAACTGAACTAAAAACATTGGAATTGCCATAGATCTAACAATTTATACCCCTGGTCTTATAATTTTGATCATGTGTAAATCGCCTCATTTTATACAAATGTAAATTTCTAAATAAAATGTTTGGAATGTAGCTTTTTGTTTCCATAACCTTTTAGATTGTAGTATTGGTAACCTTAAGTGGGAGGAGTTTAAAATCTATCTGTAAAAAACAATTTCTTTTTAAAGATTTTTAAGCGGTCTTAAATTTTTGATCGGGAGTGTATATATATATATATATATATATATATGGGATTATGGTAGATGACCAAGTGATTAGATTGTTTTTATTCTGGTCATGAAATCTAGGTATGAATCTCTCTATGTTTGATTTCTCATGAAGCTGACTTCAAAATAACAGCCTGAGTAGACAATTCTAATACATCACTGCTGAGAAGAACCTGAAAACATAGTACAGGTTTATCAAAAGTGACAACATCAAATCTGTACTTGCGGCTACTGCTTGGAAGATTGGGTTACTGCGCTGAGCCTGAATGTTTTTTGCATAAGAACCAGTCTTGCACATTTACAAACCTACCATTTGTCAAAGCACAGAATCCTGTTGTCATATCTGGTTGAGAACCCCTGCTATTCATCTCAAGGCTTTTGACATTATTCAAAGAAAGATCTGCAATGTAATTGATCTTGACTTGGCATCTCAACTTCAGTCACTTTCTCACCACTATAATGTGGCTTCTCTCTGTCTTTTCTGCAAATATTTTCATGGCAATTTCTCTGATAAGCTTTTTGCTCTGACCACATGAATATAAGCATGTTACTAGGTTAGCATCTAGGTCCCACCATTTTACTGTTGAAATAGTTAAATCTACCAGCACTTCTACTCCAACAGTTTCTTTTTATGCACTTTCCACAAATTCTTTCCATTTACATTGCTTCTCCAAAAATTTAAATGCAACATCAGCTGCCATCTTCCATCTTCTTCAATCTTGCTCCTCTTTATCCTTTTCTCAATATTCTCTGTACACAATCTTTTCTCTCACTGTAACCCCCCAGCACACTAGTGACAGTTGCTTGGAGTGAAATGGAAAAAAAAATGTAGTTGATAAATTTGTTTGAAGCCATTATTGGTTGTGCTAGAATAAATTCCCAAATCCTTGTGACCTAGATTAGATCATTTGTTCCAACAGCCAGTTTATATGCTCTGGCTGCTAGGTAACGCAAAGATCTGCTTAGTGCATTTGCAGTATATACCACAAATATGCCTGACCAGACATCTGCAACAGATATGAGTTTGCCACCTTAGCAGACTAACATACACCCTTGTCCAAGTTAATTGAAACAACTTTTTAGTTACTTTTCTTTAGACCCACTGGAGTGGCACTGTATGTAATCGATTTCTATTTTTTTCTCAGGTTAGGTCATTTGCAGTAGTGTGCAGTTATATGAATCTATTTTCAGGGCGTATGATGAATTTGTTAGGCCTTAAAAAGTATTGTATCATCTATGATTATATCAGAATTTTATCACAGCCAGTTACCTCAACTTTTGATTTGTTGCCCTATAGCTATTGTCTGTGATGGATGTTACTCCAAAGAAGCATAAAAAAATTGTGACGCTGTTTACATTATTCAGTCTATTATCCTCTTCTTTGTTGCCATTTGTATGATGTTTTCAGCCTTTGGGTCAAAGCATAGAAACTAACCAACGTCTATATCCACTGGGCTATGTGTCCTTAAAAATTGTGAGTTCAATACCAGGCTACAGTGATGAACAAGTAACTTAGAAGGTTTAGAAGGAAATAAATCATGACCACTAAAAGAGACTCTAAACAAGAGATAAGAATGATATACCCCAGTAATGATAATAAAAGATTTGGTCTAAAATTCCTAGCACCGGAAGAAGTCCAGAGCATACAATGGTCAAAACATCGTACAAATGGCAACAAAGATGAGGACAATAGTTCAAACAAAGTAAATAGTGTAAATAAATTTATTGAAACAATTGCTTTATTTTCTTCTCTTTTACCATACAGTCTGTTTGGGACCTAGTGGAATTAGAGGATGTAATTGGTTTCTATTTTCTTATCAGATTAGGTCAAATGTAATATGAATCTATTTTCAGAGTATATGATGAAATTTGTTTGGCTTTGAAAAATATTGTCATTCGTGATTGCCTCAGATTGTCTCAACTGTTGATTAGTTGTCCTATGCTCATTGTCTACAATGAATGTAGCTCTAAACAAGCTTACAAGAATTGTAACACTGCAAAAACACACTAGCTAGCCTAACAGAGAGATTGTGGGTATTGTTGGTGTCAACCTTTCAACTGTCAGTTGTATCATCAAGGCAAAGAAACAAACTGGATCCCTTAGTTCAAGATGTAAAAACAATGCAGTTGGAAGAGAAAAATATTGCCAAGAGATGATGTATACATGATCAGGAAAAGTATGAAAGATCCTAGGAAGACATCATTCATTTTGTTTCAATTAACTTGCACAAAGGTATACTTAAAAATGGGTAGTCAGTCATTACTTATGATTAGACATCAAGAATTTGTGGGCTAGCTCTGTTTGTCAATCTGATTACTAAGGTTTATAAAATCCCATATATAGATGAATATTGAGGGTAGAAGAGGCTTAGATCATTTTTTGAGACAATAGTTAAAAATTGAGTATAAAGATAGAGAAATTAGAATAATCTATTTTTTTATTTTGAAAGTCAAATCAATTTTAAGAATTTTTTTGAATGGTGGATCTTAGGAAATAGAAATATTTATTGAGTCAGCAAACTTAACTCATTTTCTTTTCTTCTTTTTTCTTTTTTTTTCTATGTGCAATGTCTCTTCAAGATGTTGGTTATCATGACTTTTCACAATTTTCTGATCTCTGTAAATCTTAATAAATTTTGACTTTTTTGTTTTCTGTCTCTGTTTGGCCATCCCTTTACTCAAGCTCACTAATATGTTAAACATTGTTGCACTAGCATTCAATCTGCCCTGTGAGTAACAAATTTTCCAAGCCTTCTTTTCTCATTATATGCCTTGAGAAAAAACAACCTTTATCTTTCGGATGTTAAGTATAAGAAGTATCGTTTTTGTTTCCATTTTCTCTAAAAGTTTGCTGTTGCTCATATGGTTGGTCAATGGTATTCTCAGTATCCTCCAGTAGAACCATATTTCTGTTGTTTCAAAACGCTTTTACATCTGTAAGGAAATTGTCCAGAATTTACTGCTATATTTTCCTTTCTTATATTTCTTGAATTAACCATTGCTTGTATCTTTCATAAGACCTTGAATGGCTTCCTAGACATACATTTGTATTGGCAAGGAATTGGCAAATGTGACATACGGGTTCTGTGTTATCCCTTGTGGGTATATTTCCACCAAGAGAAAAAGATGAATTTTCAAGCCAGTATGTGATTTGGCATTAAATGCACACACAGGGCATGTTAGTTTTACCTGCTGGTTAATTTCAGGAAATCTCACTTGTCTATTTTGGCTATGGCAGTTCATATTATTAACAAGACCTACTCTGGAGAGAACCTAATTACAGACTAAAAATATCTACATTATATACATATGTAATGTTCCCTTTCATATCAATTCAGTTAAGATTATATATATTCTGAACTATGTAAGTATACTTGAAGCATTGTAATGAAAATACTTTTATTGTCTAGTCAGTTTATATTTTGGTTAATCTTCATTTGTTGCTATTATCCTCTGCTTTCTTCAAGTGTTTGTCAAACCAAAGAATTTTGAACAGATCACTTTATTTAATCTGAGAAGTTAGATTGTTCTCATTTCAGTCTTAAAATATCTTGTCTTGTTCTTTTATAGTAGCACTAGCCTTGAGTCTGAATCTTTACTGCTCAGCTGAAGGTTTAAATGCATAATTCATATTATATCCCTAGATGCAGACATCAGAACAAGAACAGTCTAGCCTTGTAAACTAAATAAAGTGTTTAATTCAACAGAAACCTGAAGAAATCAGAGAGTACATCAGTCAAAAAATTGATAATAACAACAATGATGAGATTATTTGCTCGAATGAAATAATGTAGATAATAACTCTTCATCACAAACATATATATTCTTTGTTTCTGTCTGAAATTCAAACTCTGTCTGTCTGTGTGTCTGTGTGTGTGTCTGTCTGTCTGTGTGTATGTGTGTGTGTATGTGTGTGTGTGTGTGTGTGTGTGTGTGTGTGTGTGTGTGTGTAAGCAAACATTTAAAAAAGGCTCTTTTTTTACAAACTAAGATATACCCTATCACCATTAATTTTATTTTAATCATTTCACTTCTAAGCAAGGAAATAAAGCCACTAACATGCTAGCTACTACTGAGTGTGAAAGAATATGAGAAAAGGAAGAATATTATTAAGAAGATAGAACATTAAAAGAACAGAAATTAAGACAGTAAAAGATAACAATTGACATTGCATTTAATTTTTGAAGATCTTTGTGGAGTACTTTTTGCACTTAAGGTTATAATCATGCTATGTTGGTTGCTAATTGACTTAACGTACCCAAAATGTTAGGAACTTGGTAATCTTCCACTGAAAGCTGACTCCTTAGTATTTGGCTAACTGCTGACTAATATCAACTGCCTGGTAGTTCTGAACTTCAGTAGAAGTCTAAAGAACTATATCAACTTCCCAAGTACTTCCTGTTAACTCTTATTAATATAGGAGGAAGAGTCCATTATCTGAGGAATAGGTGTGTTTTGCCATAACAAGATCAAAGTTGACTGGAAAGCAAGGAAGTAGAAGAGATTTCCATGAGTGAAATATGTAAGAGAAGAAACTGTAGAACTTCTGGTTACATCCACCAATTCAACTGTAAAATGATGCGAACTAGATATCAGTCAAGTACTGCACTTAAATTTTTCAAGTTACCAAAGAAGAGAGTTCCTTAAAACATTTACTATGAAAATATTTATAGAAAATATACAAAAAAGCTAAGTTATGGCAGTGGGAAAGTGACTGTAATATAGCAACTCACTGTGCAGGGCCAGGAAGTTTTTCCCGTCTTAGTCCATCCTGCACATATATAAATCTACCATCCACCCATGTGTTGAATACTGCTGCCACATCTGGTCGGGTGCCCCTGCTATTCACTTTGGGGTTCTTGACAAAATCCAACAGAGAATCTGTAATGTGATCGATACCGACTTGGCAGCTCAGCTGCAGACACTCTCTCACCAGCATGACTTGGCTTCCCTGTGCCACTTCTGTAAATACTTTCATGGCTTCTGCTTTGATGAACTTAGATCACTGGTGCCCTCTAGGTATGAATTTACATGAGCTACTAGATTAGCAACTTGGTCCCACCCTTTTACAGTGAAACCGATAAAATGTAACTGCAATTTCTACTCTAACAGCTTTTTTTCACGCACTTCCCACCTGTGGAATTACCTTCCATATACTTGCTTCCCTGACAGCTACAATCTCCAGGAATTTAAATGTAAAGTCAATAGACATCTATCACACTAACTCGCAGCCATTCTTACAAGCTCTTTTCTCATCTACTCCCCACCATTCTCAGTATCCTTATCCGTCTATTACACTTCTCCTGATATTTCCTATAACTAACCCCTCTTTCTCATTACTTCCCCCTATGTAACCCCCTGCACAACAGTGGCAGTAGAATGCCTTGCTTGGGGTGAGATAATTAAAAAAAAAACATTTGATTAATTCAACTCTAGCATTGAAAAAAATTATTTTATTAATATGGATGGTTACAAACAAGAAGAAAGATGGCATATGCTCATTTTATTTTCACAGTGACTGAAACCCAGATGGTTGGTTAGAACAGACAGCATTGCAAATTCATTTTGTATTTTATCAAGAATCTCTAAATACATAGCCGAAGTACCAGACCAGATCAATAAACATAACCTTCTTGTCATTGTTTTCAATTTTTTTTTGCTTTTTGGCTTTCCCATAGATTTGTGTGCACTTTATATCACCAGAAGAATTTTGGTTTCAAGGAATTTATTTGAAAATTTTCAGAATGAAATTTTATCTATGTGAGCATAAAAAGGGTTTTATGTTCCACACTTAGCATAAAATAGAGCAATAATTTGCATAACTCAAATAATGTATCATGCAATTATTACATTTTTTAAAGATATGATCTGATTGCCCATAAATTTTAGAATTGGCAGCCTCAGTAGAAATCTACCAAGATAAATACAAATATATTTATTTTAACTGGTTATATATTTTTTTATTTTAAGAAACAGACTCTTTATTCTTTTTAGAAATTGTACTCTTTTCTTTATTAGCAGCAAAGAAAAAAGTAATAAACAAAGGATGTGACACCAAAATTCAAAGTTGCACAGTAATAATATAAGATGCATTCCGAAAGCTAAGCAATGTATTAAGAAACAGAAAAATGTTATTAGAAACAATGAAAAATGTATAGAACTGTTATGCAATATCTTCTTCTATGTGCCATGTTCTTTCGGGATGTAGGCGATCATGGCTTTCCACATTTCCCTATCCCTTGTTGCTCTTAGCATGATTTCTCTTGTTACACCACGCAACCCCCGTTCTGTCATCCACCTGATCAGGTCCTTCAAATATGTTATCTGCTGCTTTCCCCTCTCTCTTTTTCCTTCTATCTGACCTGTGAGTATCAGCTTCTCTAAGCCCTCCTTTCTCATTGAATGTCCCAGGAAATTTGTTTATCTCTTCCTGATGCTCAATATTAATTTTCTTTTAGTTTCCATCCTTTCCGAAATCTCATCATTGCTTACATGCTCGATCCATGATATTCGCAGCATCCTTCTGTAGAACCACATTTCAGTCACTTCAAGTTTTTCTTTCATCTTTGATGATATTGTCCAGCATTCACTGCCATATTGAAGAACTGACATCACATAGCAATCCAGTACTCTCTTCTTTGTTTCTAGTGAAAGTTTCCTGTTTCTTAATACTTCACTCAGCAATGCATCCTTGCTTTCAAATCACTGTGCCACAATTTCCGTCTTCTGTTAGAACACTTCATGCAATATCAGTCTTCATATATGGCAGTGAATGTTGGATAATCTCCTTACAGATAAATAAATGCCTTGAAGCAACTGGAATATGGATCTATAAAAAGAGGTTGAGAATGCTGAGGACTGAACATGTGAGCAAAAAAACAATTTTAGAGAAAATGTAAGTAGAAAGAAAACATACTTAACATCAAAAAGAGGCAGTTGAAATTTCTAGGGCACATAATAAGGAAGAATGGCTTAGAAAATTTGATACTCACAGGATGTACTGAAGGCAAAAAGAAAATAGGAGAATGATGCATAAGCTACCTATTGTGTTTGAGTAAATGGATGTCAGAGCAATATTTAGGATAGATAACTAAAAGAAAAAATTATTAAAAGGTACAAAAAACAGGTAATCATGGAGGACCATAAATACCTATGCCTTGATAGGGCACAGTACATAGAAGAAAAATATATCCATTTCTGAATCAATATAGAAAAAATAACTGGGTTTTTATCAAAGAAACCAAATTTTAAATTGTTTGATATTTTTTGTTACTAGAAATCAATCGTTAGTTGACATCATCATTTCATTTCATATTTTGATTCTTAATGACTTTATAAAACCCAACCCTTTATTTTCTCCAACTTGAATGCTGAATTTGTTGACATCATTATCATTATTTTAGTTATTGTTATTTTTTGGTTAATATATTTAAATATGGGTAATCGCAGTGTATTCGTTTTCAAATCACACTTGCCTACTAGAATTGCAAGACAATCCCTGCTTCAGATATCTTCTCAGCCACATTTATTCTTTTTCAACACCCATAGAGCACACCCTATTGCAACTAAACTGAGCAGATTTTAGTTAAATATTTTGGAAAAGAATGCATGATCTGGTGCAATTAGCAATTTTTGAACGGGGCCAGTACACTCAACCTCTCAGTCTCGATGACTTGTAAATCTGTGCTTTCACAACCATCACCAGCTTCCAAACAGTTCTAAAAACCCAGTTTTACTCACTATGCTTGAATCAACTCATTGTTTCATTTTCAGGCAGTCTCCAGTGGTACTATATGTTGTGATTAACCCCCACCAACCTACCAACCTGATAACATCAAAAAATCACCTCTCTGATATGTTGAGATTCAAACTTGGGGTCTGAAGGTTGGAAGGCAAATGGTCTATCTGGTAATATTCCCATATACAGTAGAAAACATTTCTTTTGTGATGCTTTTCATGTTTTAAAACTTCATTGGACTAAAATGATATTTACATTAAGTGATTACATATGCACTGTAACTGTAAATTATAACATTATATTTTTTTTAAATAGATTGTTTTGGGTATATCACCTAGCAAATTTCATTTAGTTTAAGTTTTGTTCATGTTTTCATAATTTCTGATATTGAATAACTCATATGTGATAAAATAAAATCTGCCAAGGTTAAATATTGTAAGAACCTGGACACAAATTTATGCACACACACAATTCTACAACTGACCAAATTTTGAGAAACACACTGGGATTTTATTCATTTTTCCTGCATATTGTATCCACTTATTGCATAAATACTGCATTAAAAAACAAACAAACAAGAAACATCAGTTGTAATTTATAGGAAGTAAATCCTATATATTTTTTTCAACCAATAAAATCCCATCAGAAGATTTGTTTGATAAACAATTATAACACGGGTAAATACTGCCAAAATATCTGGTGGGTATAATTGTAGATCTACCACCTGTTATATTTGGACCATTTAAAAAATAACAATAGTAACTCACTTCATCACTCTCATAAATTCAAGAAAAAGATTTTCATGAAACAGTATGAAATTACTTTTTTACTAATGAAATCCTAGTCAAAAATTTAAAACTTCTATTTAAAATTAGATTTAGGATTGCTCTAGAAAATATAAAAACAGAAGCCTACTGTGTCTCAGTATTCAAAACAATTTTGGAGGTAAGTTTGACATACACATGTGCACCCATATGCATGCTCACAATGGAAGGGATAAGGTAGCAGCCCTTAACTGACAGAAACATTAGGCTGACCATCATAAAATATGTCTGTCCACACATTTCACTTTATGAATACTTAATTGCCCGATAAAACAAACATCAGTGCAAGTAAAATTGAACATTTTGTTGTTATTGTATATTTTAGAAAAGGAGTATATAAATGTTATTTTTCACTGATGTTTTGCTTCTACTTTTCCTTGAGAAAATAACTTTTTTATGTTCCATTTAAAAGATGCGTCGTTTTGTTGCTAATTGTTTAATTTATTTACTTTAATCATTTCAACCCAAGTAATTAGTGCACAAAGAATTACAGCAAGAGAAAAGACTGGATATAGGGGGTATTGAAGAAAGAATAAATGATGAATGGGATTCAAAAAGATAGAAGATGGCAATTGACTTTGCATTTAAATCTTTGAAGATTGTTGTTATCAAGGAAGCAAGTAAATGGTAAGGAGTTCTACAGGTGGGAAGTGCAAGAAAAGAAACTGTTGAAGTAGAAGTAGTGGCTATATTTAACTATTTCAACAGTAAAAGGGTGGGACAAAGATGCCAATCTAGTAGTATGTTTAATAGGGAACCAAGGAAAAAAGCATGTCAGAGCAGATTCTATGAAAATATTTGTAGAAACATCAGAAGAAGACAATGTCACATTGGTTAAAAAAGAACTAGCGTCGAGGTGCCAAATCAAGACCAATTACTGTAAAAACAGAAGCACCCAACCAGATATGGCAACAGTAATCAATGAATGTTTAGAATACTAATGTCCAGACAGCAACAAAAATCTGGGTGAATAGAGTCCACCATGCGTTTCATGTACTTTTTATTTTTATATCAAGTGTGTTAATGAGCACTTTTCTTTAATTATTTCAAGATTTAATATAATAGTTTAAAGAATAATATTAACAAATTTTGGGTTTCATAAAATCCCTGCCAATTGAGAAGAATGCAGAGATGCAAATATGCACCTTCTGTCCAATCGGAAATGAGATTTTCAGATACTGGATCGTCATTTTTGAGCTGTTCAAGTTGAACATGATCCAACAGGTGTACCTTGATGTTGACAGCATTTGACAAAAGAACCTTTCTTCCCCAACAGATCAGGTTCTGGCTGGCTTTCAAATATTTGCAATGATTTCAACAGATATATGAAGCTGTCTCAAAGCCTAAGCTCATGTCATGTTCTGCATCCTTTTAGATACTTTTGAAATTTAATTTTAGAAAAATCATTTTAATAATGCTTAACCTTTTCTTGAGTTATGCTTATGTAATGTAATAATAATATGTTTCTATTAAATTGCAACCATGTCTTCTCTATTTTAATAAAAAACATTATATATATATATATATATATATATATATTAATTTATGTTAAGTTTTCCTCTCAATATATTTGCTCATGATAATATTCATTAAACTCTCTATTTTTATCTAACTTTATCTTTATATTAACTTTATGGGTTCCCATTCTCTCTTTCATATATGAAAGAGAGAATGGGAACCCATAAAGATGGAGAGGATAATCCCCCAAAAATTATTTAATTAATATAAACTATCAATTAGATAAAAATAGAGAGTTTAATGAATATTATCATTAATGAATATTATCAATTTAGAAATTTTTGATAATCCGTAACTTCTACTCCAACAGTTTCTTTCCTCGCACTTCCCGACTGTGGAATTCTCTTCCACACGATTGCTTCCCCGACAGCTACAATCTCCAGGAGTTTAAATGTAAGGTCAATAGACACCTCCTAACACACTAACCTGCTCCCATTCTATCAAACACTCTTCCCATCTGCCCAGCCCTCATCATCTCTATCCTTACTCATCTGTCACCTTCCTCAGGACATTCCCTATGTCTAACCACTCCTTCTCTTTACCTTCCCCTATGTAGCCCCATGAGCAATAGTGGCAGTGGAATGCCTTGCTTGGGGTGAGATTAAAAAAAAAAAAGTGCAAAAAAATGTACCAATCGGCACTTATTAAACGTGGGTACAATGATGTTCTTCAATTTCTAAACCCTGAAACTGCTAAAATTAAGAATAGAACTAGATATAGAAAAATAACATGGTTTAAACCCCCCTATAACAAAGAGGTTAAATCTAAAATTGGAAAGATGTTTTTTAACCTTATTGATAAACACTTCAATAAAGATAGTTCTCTTAAAAAAATATACAATAGAAATACTATCAAACTTATTATTCTTGCCTTCCCAATATAGGTAAAATAATTAATAACTCTAATAAAAGGAAAATGAAAGCCAACAGTACCCATAAGAATCCTAATGTTAAATGTAATTGTAGACTTAAATCTGAATGTCCTATTAGGGGCAACTGTAATGAATCCAACGTAGTTTACAGCATTAAAATTTATAAAGACGAGCATGACAAACACCCTAAAACGTATATTGGTGCGACTCATGACTCATTTAAAATAAGATATTACAATCATAAAAGCATAGCCTTATTCGAACACACGCAAGACTTACTTAACGCTAAAACTGAGATCCTAAATAAGTGTAAGCTTAAAAAAATAGACTCATTGCTTAATTACTGTTATATTTTTTTTAATTTTTTAAAAATTTTTTATTTTTTATTTTTTTGTTGTTGTTGTTGTTGTTGTTGTTCCCAAATAAAGTTTGTTTTTCTAATAAAGTTTTCACCCCCTTATCTTTGTGTTGGTATGGATTCTCCTACTCTTAGTGAATATCTATTTATTTGCTAGCTGTCTTAAGTACTTCAGCCTCATTCCCTGATGATCCATAAGGTGAGACCGCGGTAGGTTGTAGCTCACTTATAGATTTTTTCGTGTTTTTGCTCTACTACTGTATTTTCGTACTTTCGCATTGAGCACTTTTTCTGGTGTTTAGGTTCCGTTTTGGGTTTTTTTCTTTCCCGCGGATGCTTGACGTCTTGTTCTTGCTCCGCTGGTTTCTTTTTTTTCTCCCCCATTATCCGATGACATATTACGCCGGATTTTAACAGATTTAGGTTCTGTTTGTTAACATTTTTTTCGAAGGTTTAGATTAGTGTAAACTTACGGAGTCTAGTTTATTATTATTATTATTATTATATATATATATATTAATGTATATTTGAACAGCAATCTTTCATTTAAACGTGTTTCATTAAAAACGACTGACAAGGAAGATTTTATTAATTTTTTATTTACTTTTTCCAGGATTCTTACAGGTTTTCTTTTTACTAGAGATAAGGAATATAAAAATGTTCCATAATTTTTGATTTTCCAAGTGCTTTCAGTCTCTTTCCAGGTCATTTAAAAGGATGTTATTTATTGGTGTTGTTATTATGTCCTTCATGTTTGACTGTAATGTAATTTTTTGTGTTTTATTGTTTTTTAAAAAAGAGAGTTCTTTAACCCATTCACATGATGCACATGGCTGAGCATCATGTAAGCATCTGTACTTTTTTAGAAAACTTTCAAAATTCCCTTTCCACTGTTAAATAATTTAAGATTGATGGTAGGAGAAAATTGTTCGATATATAGTTCCTCTCTTTGAAGTGCCTTTGATATTGTGATTTAAATAATATTTTTGTATTTTCAACCAAAATAACATCCCTGAAAATGGCCTGTGAAGAGACTGAAAGTGCTTGGAATGTTGAAAATTATAGAAATATATCTTTTTTCCTTATTTCCAACAATATGAAACATGTGAGAATACTGGAAAAATTAAATAAAAAATTGACAAAATCTTCCTTGTTGGTTGTTTTTATGAAACATATTTATATATATATATCCCTTCTGTCATGGAGAGTGAAAGACAGTAGTGAGTCAGCATTGGCTTGGTTTATTAGAGAGACAACATCAATATGAGCTCATATTGCAATCTCAAAGCTAATGATTTCCTTAACACTCTGTGTTACTGGTTCCAATATTGTATTCATTTCTATGCTTGGCTAGCTTAAGAGATTTTTGTGGCCATATGCAATGATTTGTTAAGTTTTCATAATTTCTAGTGGTGTTCTATATAACTAAGACATCTAGAAGTGGCATGGCTCATGGAATGAGAACAATATACTTCAGTGACTGAAATGATGTGTTCGGTTTGAAATTCTGATAACATGAAGAAGGGTAAAGCATAAAATGGTCTAAAAATTGGGATATGAATATAGCAATAAAGATAAAGATAACAGTCTGAATAATGTAAATAACATAAAAAATAAAGAATTAAAAAATGACTACCATATTTCCATATTTGCAAACATTATTTATTCTCAGTATTACTTTCAACATAAGCTCTAAACATGTAAATATTATCAAACGGATCAGGTTTTTGTGATTTAATTATATGCCTATGCCTGGCTGCTCAGCTTCACTAAATATTTGGAATATTAATAAAAGATGCAAATTCATGTTTAAACACAAACGGTTTTAAAATTAAAGAAAAAAAGGATCCAATGTTGTATCTCTGATAAGAAGAATTCTAATCTCATTAATTATCATGGCTAATAAGTGAACTCATTCTTTCTGTGCTTCTAATTAAAATAAATAAACAAACTAAACAGAGAAATAAAAATGGAAACAAGGAACAAAGGAAGATATGTTATTATTAAATTCCTTATTTATTTAATCTATAAATCTCTTTTTCTCTGTCTGTAATCATGAAATTATTTAGACTTGAATTGGTTACACCTGAACAAATGAAAATACCATCCCTTTTGACACCTTATAATAATAATTAAATAAAATATGAAAATTAGACATTCGATCTATATTATTCAAATAAGGAATGTATAATAACTGAAAATGAGATCTGACTCATCGTCTTATTTAGGAACATGCTTACCATTTCCTAAGAAGCTGAAATTTCACATATTTTAAAGATGATTGTAAAGCTTTGATGGTGAACACTGATGTGTCATTTCATTTATGACGGATGGTTTTTAAGTAAAAAAAGGCATAATTAACTCCCTTGAATATTTCTACATTAATCATCTATTGGCAATCTTCACATTTTTGTCCTCCGAAAAATTTATAACTTTTGTTTTAGAAATTGTTAGAGTTTAATGCTGCACCACAATGACGAAATAATAGCTAAATAAAGAAGATAGAAAATAAAAAAATGCATACAAAAATATGTAACTTTCTAACACAAAGTTCCTACTGCTTTGAAAACATTTAAGAATTTATATCAATCAAAGACAGTTCCTGCTAATCTTGAACCCTCCAGTTGTTGTGATCCAAGCCTGATTGTGGATCCTGGGCAGAGCTTTATGATCCTCTCTATCTTATCAAAGGACGTGTGTTGTGGTACAGTGGATATCAGCTCAGAACGAGAAACTGGGGAGCCGAGTTCGAATTCCAGTTGAATCCATTTTATTCACTTATGCATAAATACCCTTGGGAAAGGTATTAATCTGTCTCTTCCTTCCAGTTATGGGTTAAATAGCAGCACAGATTGGGTTCTATGGCCTTGGTCGGCAACCAGTCTACCGCAGAAAGCAATGGCAACCTACTTCGGGATAATCTTCTGCCCAGTCAGTCATGTCTCTTTCGAGACATGATCACCCAAGCATGTATCACGTATGGCACTTAACTGACTGACTGACTATCTTATCAAAATTTGTTTTCTTCTACCGACATTCATAAATGTTACATATAAAAATAAGCAAAACTGACTATTTTTTTTTCTACATGCCATGTCCTTTCAGGACGTAGACGATCATGGCCTTTCATACCTCCCTATCCCTTGTAGTTCTTAACACCCTTTTTCTTGTTACCACTCCAAAACCCTGCTCTAAACCCTGCTCTACCATCTGTTTGCTTAAGCCCATTAAATATGTCATGTATAGCTTTCCTTTGTCTCTCTTCCCCTCTATCTGTGAGTATCAAATTCTCCAAGCCCACTTTCTCCATTACATGTCACAGAAACTTCAGCTGTCTTTTCCTGATGTTTAGTATCAGTCTCCTTTAGTTTCCATCCTCTCTAAAACCTTCTTCTTGCTAATATATTTCAGTCCATGGTCTCCTCATCAACCTCCATACAAGGGCAGGGGATTACAATGAGTGGAGATGAATGACAGAGAAGAAAATAATATAGGTGATGTTGCCCCTTTTCTGCTGACCTTGAAGTGAATTGACTATATTGCTTCAGTTGGTACATCTTCTGTGAGGAAGATTAGTCCCTTTTTGCTGTGCCAAAACATTTTTCTTTTCAGAATCCATTTGCACATTTATAAATCTGCCATTCTTCCCTGTATTGGATACTTCTGCAATATCGGATCTGGTGTTCCCCTTATGCATCCTGAGATCCTTGCCAGAGAAGGATATGCAATACAATCAATCCTGACCAATCACTTTCTTATTGATGTGATGTGGCTTCCCTCTGTCTTTTCTACAAATATTTACATGGCAAATTATCTTTTTTTCCCTGGTACCTAACTACCTGAATTTAATTATGCTACTAGATTGGCAACTAGGTTTCACCATTTTACTGTTGAACTAGCTAGATGAAACTGCCACTTCTATTTCAACATTTTTTTCTTACTTCTGATTTCTTGCTCACTTGATAGCTGCAATCTTCCAAAATTTAAATGCAATGTCCATCACCATCTTCTGTCTTTTTTTAACCCTGTTGCTTTTTTTTCTACAGTATTTACATTATTTGAACTATTGTCCTCATCTTTCTTGCCATTTGTACGACATTTCGGCCATTGTACGCTCTGGCCTTCTTCAGGTGCTATGAATTTTGAACCGAACCCTTTATTACAATCATTGGGGTATATGAACTCCATTCCTTGCCTAATACCTGTTCTGGAAATTATGATTTATCACCCTGTAAATTACTTGTTCACCACTGCTGCAGCCTGGTATTGAACTCACAACTCTTTGGGTCAAGTCACCGGGACCAACGTCATTATCCACTTGGCCATGTGTCCTTAAATGGCAAGAAAGATGAGGACAATAGTTTGAATAATGTAAATACTGTAAATTCTATCTCATCTCAGAAATATAGACAAATGCTTTTTTTTTCTTTCTTTTCTCAATACTCTCCATTTTCAATCTTCTCATTCTCTTTCACTTTCACTCACTGTAACCCACTACATCTTAGTGACATTGTTACCTTGCTTGGGGTTAAATGATTAAAAATAATATCAAGATTTCCTAGAATTTCAAACAAATCTTTGTACCATACAAACTTAGGAAATGTTTTTATGTAAACTATGAAAAGTAAGTATACATCTTTCTGCATTTGTATTGCTTTTCCAAATTTGATTCCACTCATGAATATTTCATTTCGTGTTTCAATGTCTTTGACAAAAGCATTCTGTTCTTGCCCCATTTCCAGTATAATCTTACTTCCTGGTTTTTCAATAGAATTCAGATTATAAGCTAATGTGCCTCATTAAGCTGATTGTCTGATGTTAATATTTATCCTTGTGACTGCACTTTAACTGGCCAAATAGTCATTCATTCTATTTAGTATCCTATCATTTAGCAATAACACTAACATTATATCATCTGGATGATACTGACACTTCCATTGATTTCTACTTAGTCCAGCATTTTTCCTTGGCTCATCAGGACAGTCTTTGATTGAATGATTATTACTTACTGATTATGACTGTTATTGAATGATTATTAATTGACAGTTACTTATTATTGACAGTTACAAATCATTATTGATTATGACTGCTGTTGATTGATTATTAACTGCTGCTTACTAATTAATTATTGATTATTAAATGTCACTGTTTATTATTTGATAAATATTAATTAATTATTATTGATGATTAATGTCACTGATTATTAATTGATGATTACTAATTAATTATTATTGATTATTAAAGTCACTAATTATTGATTGATGATTACTAGTTCATTATTAGTGATTATCATTGTCATTGATTATTAATTGATGATTACTAATCTATTATTATGATTTTTAATTTCATTAATTGATAATCAATTGATGATTGTTAATTGATTATTACTGATTATTAATATCACAGATTTTTAGTTGATGATTGCTAGTTGATTATTATGATTATTCATTTCATTAATTGTTAATTAATTGATGATTATTAATTGATTGTTATTAATTATTAAAATCATTGATTATTAGTTGATGGTTTCTAATTGATTATTATGAATATTAATTTCATTGGTTGTTTATTAATTGAGGATTGCTAATTGATTATTATGATTAA
This sequence comes from Ascarosepion bandense, assembly GCA_037127315.1. Lineage (NCBI taxonomy): Eukaryota > Metazoa > Mollusca > Cephalopoda > Sepiida > Sepiidae > Ascarosepion > Ascarosepion bandense. The sequence continues at coordinate 193,291 of JBBBDQ010001229.1, read as the reverse complement.
TAATTTCAGTGATTGAGTATAAATTGATGATTACTAATTTATAATTATTGATTATTAATGTCCCCGCTTATTAACTGATGAATACTATTTAATTATTATTGATTATTACTGTCAATGAGAGAGCCATGATCACCAACTTAAAAAGTTTGTTCGAAAAATGGCAGATTAGGGAAAAACGGTGACAGTAAATATTGATACTCTGTCTAGAGCTACATGAAATAAGAAGTTGTGGAGAACCTAATCTCTAACTTATTGAGTTTGTGCAAATGAATGGCATATTAGAGAGCAATGGTAAAGAGAGATACTTTGACAAGAGCTAGAAGATACAGGAAGTTGTAGAGAGCTATGATCACTAACATAATGAGTTTGCATGAATACATGGCAGATTAGGGACAAAAAGTAACAGTAAAGAGTAATAGTTTGCCTAGAGCTATGAGAAGTTGTGAAGATCCATGATCATCTACATAATGAGTTTGTTTGAATGTTTGACAGATTAGGGACAAAAATCTATAGTAAAGAGTGATACTTTCCCTAGAGATATGAGAAACAGGAAGTTGTGGAGAGCCATGATTCTCATCATAATGAGTTTGTTTGAATGAATAGCAGATTAGGAACAAAGAAGGATAGCAAAGCCTGATACTTTGCCTAGAGCTACAAGAAACAGGAAGTTGTGGAGAGTCATGATCACTATCAAAATGAGTTTGTTGAAAGGATGGCAGATGGATAGTAAAGAGTGATACTTTGCCTAGAGCTATGAGAAACAGGAAGTTGTGGAGAGCCATGATCTTCATCATAATGAGTTTGAATGAATAACAGATTAGGGACAAAGAGGAATAGTAAAGCCTGATACTTTGCCTAGAGCTGCAAGAAACAGGAAGTTGTGGAGAGTCATGATCACTATCAAAATGAGTTTGTTGAAAGGATCGCAGATGGATAGTAAAGAGTGATACTTTGCCTAGAGCTATGAGAAACAGGAAGAAGTGGACAGCCATGATCACCAACATAATAAGTTTGTTTGAATGGATGGCAGATTAGGGACAAAGACGGATAGTAAAGAGTGAAACGATGCTTACAACTACTAGAAATAGGAAGCTATGACCAGCTATGTCCTGAAGGAATATGGCTAACAAAAGATAAAAGATTATTGTAAAACATTCTGTTCTATCTTCAGTAAATCTGACAGTAAGGAAATAATCAGAAGTCTTATTCAGAGCATTTTTGACGGCTTTATATCATTGGGCATAACCTGATTTGATTTATACTCTTAAAAAAAAAGAGAGAGAAATAGAAAAATTGTAGTCAAATACATCTTCCTGGAACATTTCATTTAACAAATATTTATTGCCTTTGAAAGAAAATCTTCTCCAATATCTAATTTACTGAGCAACTCTATATTATATTCGTTGGGATCAAAATGTCTTTTTGCCATATATTAAATAAAAACAATTTTAGATATGCTGATCATGTTTCTCACAGCATTGTCCAAGATATTATTTCTCATTTCTTAATTTAAAAAAGAATAAAAAGAAAATAATTGCACAATATAAGATATATGAAAATGTATAGGCACATACTGTTTTCATCAAGATTTTGTTCTCAATATTAGTCAATACTTCAGAATATATGGATTGTCATCAGGGAACAAATTGATTTCTGGATGTGATATTAATTTATACATTTATTAATCATCATCATTATCATCATCATCATCATCATCAACAACAATACAACTCCACTACCACCATTATCACCAACACCTCCATCACCTTAAGAAATCTCACAAAGAAGAGAAAGAGAAAATTCTTCTTCTTCTTCTTCTTCTTCTTCTTCTTCTTATATGTGCCTTGTCCTTTCAAGACATAGGCAATCATGGCTTTCTGAGTCTCCCCATACCTGGTGGCTCTTAGCATGCTTTCTCCTGTAACACCACATAACCCCTGTTCTGTCATCCACCTGCTCAGGCTCTTCAAATATATTATCTGCTGCTTTCCCCTCTCTCTTTTTCCCTCTATGTGGCCTGTTAGTATCAGGTTCCCCAAGCCTTCCTTCCCCATTGCATGTCCCAGGAACTTTAGCTGTCTCTTCCTGATGCTCAGTATTAATTTCCTTTTTGTTTCCATTCTTTCCAAACCTCATCATTGCTCACATGTTTGATCCATGATACTCACAGCATCCTTCTGTAGAACCACATTTCAGTTGCTTCAAGTTTTTCCTTCATCTTTGATGATATTGTCCAGCATTTACTGCCATATTGAAGAACTGGCATCACATATCAATCCAGTATTCTTTTCTTTGTTTCTCGCAAAATTTTCCTGTCTCTTAATACTTTACTCAGCTGCTGGAACGTGTATGAAAAACAAATTTTTTTTTAATTACTTAAGAAAAATAGACTTAACCATATTTCATGTGTGTGCATGAGGTGTTACACAGTAGTGTGAAATTAAGAAACAGCTCCACAGAAGTGAATAGTCTTACTGATATTGCTCCTAAATCCTTTTATAGTCTTGAATAATACAACTCCTAAAGGGCATCCTGGTAAAAAGGTGATATAATTTTCTTTCTTTTGTTTGTCTCACCTTTTCAGTATCATATTTCTCCACAATTTTTGTCCTTTGTAGCTCTTAGTAAATTTTGTCTTTTCACTAAATCACTTAATCCCTGTTCTGTCTATCATTTACACAAAATAATGTTGCTGGACCCTATAAAAAATAATTGTCTCATTTGAAAGATAGGTTAGAATAAAAAATTCTTCGTTGGTCATTTCATTTTATTGCTTAAAGTTTTAACTATAATCCACTTTGGATGTGTGTTGTGGTGTAGTGGATATCAGTCTGGAATGAGAAATCAGAGAACCGAGTTTGAATTCCATTTGAATTTCTTGCATTCACTTACATGCAAATACTTTTAGGAAAGCTATAAATCTGCCTCTTTCTTCCAGGTATGGGTCAAATAACAAGACAGATTCGGTTCTATATCCATGGTTGGCAACCAGTCTACTGCAGAAAGTAATGGCAACCTACTGCAGGAAAATTTTCTGCCCAGTCAGTCATGTCTCCTTTGAGACATGATCGCTCAAGTGTTTATCATGTATGGCACTTAAGTGACTGACTGATAATCCTCTTTGATCACAGTTGATAAAAAACCTGATCACTTAAGTGGATCTATACCACTTTCTTATTTTTCAGTCGTAATTTTCAACATATCTTCTCTTTGCCATGCAATATTTATCTATGAAAGTAAGTAAAAAAATGATCTTAATTTTCACTAAAACCTATCTTTAGGTTTGTCACACTGCTTTCTGCTTCTGCATACTTATAATTGATACTATTCTGTTCTTATTGTTGAAGTCTGAGCTTGCAAAAGGCCAGTTTTCTTGATGCTGTTACAGTGTAAACATGGCCACTGCACTAGTAGATTGCCCCAAAGTGGAACAAGGAACTGAATCTGCAAACAACATGCTACCTCATTGATGATAGCTTGTGAATCCACTAGTTTGTCAGTAGCTGCTCCTTCTTTGTACATCATGCTTGTCTAGCCACTTTTAAATTTCTTGATCTACTCAAACACACATCTATGCAGTAATGCACAATTGCTGTATTGTGTAAAAAAAACACAGATGAATATGAACACTTGAAATACTTTTGGACCAGAGAAGTCAGATCTCTGCTTTATTGTTCTTTTTCATGTTGTAATGTGCAGCAACTTATTACGGAACTGTAATGAGAACTCATTTACAGAGCATATTCACTTGACCTGTCCCCTTCAGGTTTTTGCTTCATTCCATGATACATTTCTAGCCTGGCCTGTATTCTAACAAGTTGAAGATATTAGCAATTCCCTTAAAGTAATAATTGAAGAAAAATTAGATATATTACTTTGAGACAAAGAGATATTTTACAAAAGAGTGGTATGACATAGAAAAATTATTGCATGAGGCTCATATTTATAAAGTAAATTTTCTACTTAATAAGTGAACAAACTTATTGATCAATCCAATATTTGGATGATTTGATGGTTTTTATTTATTTTTTTAATCATTTCAATTCAAGCAACATGGGACTGCAACTCGTGTGAGGGAAAAAACAATGTACAGGTAGTGTCAAAAAAAGGATAAAAAATGAACAGGGTACAAGAAGGTAGAAAATGGCATTTGACATTCCATTTAAATTTTTAGACATTGTAGTTATCAAGGAAGCAATAAAATAGAACAGAATTTCACAGGTGGAAGGCGAGAGAAAAGAAACTGAGAGAGTAGAAGAGGTGGTTACTTTTAACTATTTCAACAGTAAAAGGTGGGAGCTAAATTCCTATCTAGTAGCACACCTAAGTTCACATGGACAAGTTACCAGGGGAAAAAAGTTCCTCAGATCAGTTGCCATGAAAATATTTACAGAAAAAACAGAGAGAATCCAGATCAAATTGGTGAGAAAGTCATCGAAGTCGAGAAGCCAAATCAGGATGAACAAATATTTTTTATCAACAAAAGCTGGAAAACTTTTGATCTTCTCTGTAGCTAGAAAATGAAATTAAATCATGGAAAATTACTCCAATTTGACATGTGTAATTATAATAATAGAGAACACTCAAAGTTTGTCAGTTAAAATGGTTTTAAGTGAAAAGATTTGATTTATACCATATATATCTTATCATCAGGTTATTTAATCCCGAATTCTGTCGTTTTTATATATAATACATTGGTAAACACAGATTTGTTTTGCACAAGATTCAAAGGTTAGACAGATTTGATATGGGTGAATAAAAAAACTAGACACAATTTTAGTGTGCACAAGAATTAAAAAGTTATACATATATATGTTGTGATGTGGTGAGTATTTTTTTTATCCCAACCAACAGGACAATCAAGTGAAAAGCTATTGAAAATAATTCTAGGTAATATGGAATAATTGCTTGTTTTGAACATGTTTCAATATCAAACTCAAACCAAAGCTAATGACATAGCAAAAAAGTTTTTTTTCTTAAAGATATAATTGGAAGTTGCAATTATAGGATGCATGGTATGACCTGCTTCTGTTAACTAAGGTACCTGTAAAAGAAATCCTTTTTTTTTTGGTCTCATCAATAAATATAACATTTGCAATTTAGAAATGTTTGTATGCATACAGTTGATTAATACTTTATTCAGGAAGCATATTCATAAAAGGTATCTGCACCAGTTGAATTACCTGAATTCACTTACGTGCAGATACCCTTGGGAAAGGTATTACTCCATCTCTTCCCTTCAGTTATAAGTTAACTAACAGGACAGATTGGGTTCTATAACCTTGGTTGGCAACCAGTCTACCGCAGAAAGTAATGGCAACCCATGCGGGATAATCTTCTACCCAGTCAGTCATGTCTCTTTCAAGACATTATCGCTCAAGTGTGTATCACTTATGGCTCTTAACTGACTGACTGATTCATAAAGGTACCAAGTCTTGCAAAAGATTTAATTTTTTTCAGGAATCGAAATACCTTTTAGATGTAGTAAAGAAGTGTGACTAAAACATTTTATCTTTATTTCTTAATTTTCTTCCATGTAAATGAAAAGGACACTTATAATTAACATCAGAAAAAGAAAGTTGAAATTTCTAGGACACATAAAAAGAAAAGAGAGTTTAGAAACTTTTAAAGTCACAGTACAGATCGAAGGCAAAGAGAACAAAGGAAAACAATACATAACCTATCTAGACAGTTTGAATAAATGTGTAATGGGAGAAAGCTATGGTAGAAAGATTTATTCTCCCATTTGTGTTTCCTCTGTTATTGCATTATTATATCCATGATATAATAATATCATAGTTATTGTAGTTTATGGACAGAACAGAATAGATGAATGAGAAAAGAATGAAAAACATGCTTTGTTGTCAAAGAGAATTTTATAATGCTATGTCATACACTAAGTTATAAAAATACATGTGTCTCATGCTAAGAAATTATAACACACGCAACAAAAGTGTGTAAAAATGGGAAACTTTACTTGTAATATTTCTTGAAGAGAAAACTGGAGTTCCAGTGATTTTTTTATGGATCTGATTAGGCTATGTAGTTTTTTCTGGCATCTCAACTTCAGTCACTTTGTATGCCCCGGCCTTCTTTAGGTTATTGGAATTTTGAACAGGACCCTTTATTTTGATCACTGGGGTATCAATCTAAGACTGAATAAGACAAGGATTCATGCTTTTTTGTGCAAAATTGAATGCAGCAGTTTCAGAATATAACCCATCATGTCAATTCCACTTACAGCCTTGATAGCCACTCTGCTATGCACACATCCTTTAATAGAATATAAGGTGCAATTATTGTAGAGAAATTCACCATGGCTAAATTTAATTGGTAGAAATGCCCCCCAAAAAAACAGAATTAACAAAGATTGCAATAAACTAAAAGAAGAGAAAAAAAAGAGAAAACAGGGCAAAAGTAATATTGAGCAGTCTATGCAAGACATAAGCAATACTAATAAGACAAAGTTTGGTGTTAATATACTCATAAGCAATACTAATAAGACAAAGTTTGGTGTTAATATACACATAAGCAATACTAATATAACAAAGAATGGTGTTAATATACACATAAGCAATACTAATATAACAAATAATGGTGTTAATATACACATAAGCAATACTAATATAACAAATAATGGTGTTAATATACACAGAGAAGTGATTGTAGCATTCTGACTCCAAGACAAGCAAGACTAGAAATGGACTGGCTGAAACAAAGAAGTTTCCTATTTTATTGACTAGGAAGAAATTCCACCATGTATCTGTGTGTTTTGTCTATACATTTGTGGAAGGTGGATGTTTTTTGCAGTTACTCCAGTTTGAATTGGAACCAACAATTACTTTTAATCAAAGAAATGACTGACTGAATCTCACTGATTTGTGAATCAAATTGATATTCTTCTTTAGATATTTAGTTTTTACTATCATGGTTTGTCAGTGCATCTTGAAGATAACCTAATAAAACAAAAGAATCTCTTTTTTTTCCATGACTTGTGTCCTAAAATATGATGTTCAACTGAGTTGCCAGAAATTACTTTCACCATTTAATCCAATTTTTGTGATTCTTGAGCTAAATTTTTACAGCAAACAAAAATAAATGATAATCCAACATTTAAAATTAATGTATTATAATTATAGATTTTCTTCCTAAAAAATTGAGATAATTCCACCATGTCTGTAGCAAGTAGAATACTGTTTTAGTAATATTTGATATTAATATATGTTTTCCATCATTAAACTAATTGTTTATTCATTTCTTGACTCCAACAAACCTCCACCCAAGTTGAATTTTCAAAAGTTTAATCACACAAACATATATATATATATATATATATATATATATATGTTTGAAGAAGATGTCAAACTGTAGCCGACAGAGTTTCGGCATGTGTTTCGTCCTGTTATTTTGCGGTCCAGTTACGTGTTGTTTATCAGACTAGACCTGTGTTTCCTTCCTTCAGTAAAGATAGGTTGTCCTATTTTCGAAAAAGTTCCATTGTTTACAAATTTAAATGCTGTTGTGATGCGGCATACATAGGACGTACTGATCTGAGGTTGGAGATGCGAGTTTCACAACACGTCCCCGCTAATATAAGTTCCAGTGGCTCTCTCAGACCTATAAGAACAACACAATCTGTTCTGGATTCTACTATTGGCTGACATCTTTTGGACAATCAAGTGTGTGCCTCGGTATATGAGGACAGCTGGTTTACTGTCTTGCACAGCGCTTGGTCTACACATCATCTATGTATTTTGGAAGCAATTTGCTTGAAAATTCAACAGCCGAGCCTGTGCAGACAGAAAGAGCGGTTATTACGCTCCTTACAATTGCTGGTGAGTCTGTGAGTGTAACATTTTTTCACTTTTAAACACTCTTGTGGAATTGTATGTTTACACTCCGCCTTACATTTTATGTGTTTTTTTTTCAATAAATTTATTTTTAAACAAGTTCCATCATCTCCCAGCATTGTAAGTAATTTATTTTGCCTTGTCCTTTTCCTTAATTCCTTTAAAATTAAAGCCAACGAGAACCCTTGATAAGAGTTGGCTGAAAGGTTCCTCAGGTTTAAATAATTTGACGTCTGTTCTTTTTAAAGCCATTAGTAATTTCTGTGGGTACGAATCATTATTTATATATATATATATATTTGTGTATTTAGGCAGCAAATATTCTTTTAGGGATGTCAGATTAAATAAACTGCAAACATTGTCTGCTTCTTTTTAATAAAATCTGTTCATACTCACAGATAATCTTTCATGTATTATAATTGAAAGATGTAAGAAATGTGCTGTAACTTTGACAGATGGTTTTATTATCTGTTTCTTGATGTACCCAAGTACTTTCAATCTCCTTCCAAGATCCTCTTCAGGATTGTAAGTTATGGTAACAAAAAATAACTGCAAAACTGTGTTGCTGAAAATTACTGTAAATTTTCTTCTTGCTTCAAATGTAACAGTTGACAAATTACTTAGTGTTCATTAGAACATGAAAATTATCCAAAATGGAATATTTTTATATTGTAATGTCATGGTCATGTACACATTAAAGAATGAAAAAACTATTCTTTATATAAACATTCTAGAGTATTACTACAGTATTGATAGCTGATTTTATTAATTGACAGATTAAGTTTTTTAATGAATATTGCCTCAAGAATCTGTAATTTGCTTTTGTTGTTTTCTTGGTGTAGAACAGTTGTGTTATCAATCATTATTTTTTTATATTGTGAATGTCGACGGGAATGTTGTTCTAGATGTCTGGAAATGGATGAATGGTCAGAAATGGCTAATGGAAGACATCTTGTTAATGTAGATTTTGTAAATCCAACATATATATTTGTTTTTTTTGTCAGAGACACATTCTCCTAAAGGACATTTGAATTGATATATAATGTTTGTTTTACATAATACATCAGTTGGTGAGGAGGAGTTATTACAGATAACTAAATTAGTATTATTGTATTTTTTATGATATATTATTAATTTTAATTTCTTATTAGGATCCACAGGAGATATATTATTACAAATGAAATTTTTTTATGATATTTTCATCCTGGTTGCATCTGGTTGCAATAAAACAGTTTGATATGTTTAGGGTCTTTTGTTGAAGTGCCACATTCTGTTTAATGTGTGTTGATGTTTTTGAAATATCATCTTATTTGTTAATCTACAATGTGGCTTGGGAAGTCATGATTGATGAGAGTCTGCTTAATAATTATTAATTCAGAGAAAAAATATTTTTGTGGAGGAGTTAATATGTGCTTGGTTAATTAAATTGTGTATAAGTGCTATTTTGTAGTAGATATGGCATTCCATTTTATAGTTGAGCAAGCAAGAATTTTTGCCTATTGGTTTTTTATATGGGGAGGTAGTAAATGTATTATTGTTTGTGTCTATTAAAACATCAAGGAAAGAGATGCTTTTATCTTTGTTAAATTCATATGTGAACTTGAGGACAGAGTTTTTAAAATTTTTGTTTTGGTGTTCTATGATTTCTTTGATGTATTTAACAATTATAAGAATATCATCTACTTATCATACATAGATGGAGGATTTTTTAGTGGTGCTAAATATATTATTTCCTAGAAGTTGCTGAAGGTTGGACCTAGAACTGAATCCATTGAAACACTATCCCATTGCATGCATATATTATTTCTATGATTATAGTATGGGACTTAGGTGGTAAAGGTTAAAAGTAGTTTTTTAGTATGTTAGATTTAATTTTCAGTGAAGGCAGAGAATTATTATAATATATATTTTTATAATAATGTTAATGTTTTCTCTAACAGGAATGTTAGTGAACAGAAGTGATGCTATGGTTTCATTATTAGGTTTTTCAGTTTTTAATATTTGTATAAGTTCAAGAAAAGATATAATGCTGTATTTGCTAGATATGTATGGTGGAATTAATTGGTTAACAGTTTTAGTTAGATGGCATACAGGAGTGGGTATTTGTTATATAATAAGGTGGAGTGGAAAGTTAGGATTGTGTGTTTTGATAGACCACAAATGTAATCTGTTTTATAGTCTCCATGATGAGTTTTAGATTGTCTTGTTAGGTGAGATTAATTTTTCAACTCCACCCTATTATATCACAAATACCCACGTTTTTAATTCTTTTATCTTTTAATTTTTCCACTCTACCCTATTCGAGAACTGAAATAAAGAGTAGACATAATTTATTTAAAGCTGCAAGGGACAAGAAATCGTGGTGAGCCATGATCACCTGTGTCCTGTGGGGACATGGTAAGTAAAAAAGATGCTGAATACAGTTTGTTTTATTTTCCTTCTAAATTTTGTATAAGAGGTAAGTTCATTTCCTAATCATTTCATACTGAAATATAATAAATCCAAGTACTTTAAGAAAACCTGTTGAAACTAACCAAAGGTTTTAACTACACCTTCATTTTGACATTTGAATTGTTTAAAATTTGATAAAAATTGTTCAAAGCAAATAAAGTTTTTGAGGTATATGTGATCTGCATCACAACTTCTGATGGACTGTATACATACATATATATATATATATATATATATATATATATATATATATATAGTGTATCGAGGCAGCAGATAATTTTCTAAACATATATTGTTAAATATAAGAGACAATGAATGTCTATTATGTTTAATCATGAGCCGTTCTAAACATCATATTTTGGCTTTAATTTCATTTGAAAATAAAGATAAAAATTCTTCAACAATTGGATATTTTTTTATTATGTTGATTCTAAGCTTTCGGCTCACATGAGCCATCTTCAAAGTTTTATGTCAACACAGAATAAGATCATCTTTGATGGTGGATGTTTTTGTGTTAACATCCTTGTAACTGCTCTGAAGATGGCTCATGTGAGCAGAAAGCTTAGTACAAACATAATAAAAAATTATCCAAATGCTAGAGAATTTTTGTCTTTATTTTTATTTGAAATTAAAGCCAAAATATGGCTCATGATCAAACATAATTCATTGTCTTTTATATATATATATATATATATATATATAAAGAGAAAGAGAGAGAGAAAAGAATGGCAAACCCGTAAAGATGAAGAGGATAACACAAAAGATTCTATCTAATTATTATAAATTATTAATTAGATAAAAATAGAAAGCTTAATAGATATTATCCAGAGCAATATAAAATATTGAGAAGAAAACTCAACACATAAATAAACTGTTTAATTATTTAATAAGTTAAGTTTTTCATGCAAGTTTTCATGTGATCCTATGATACTGCTTCCATTATTTTTAGCCTTTGTCTTGCTTGTGGGAATTGCGTATTTTGTAATAAGCATATCTAACACTACATACATTCTATTACACATACAATAAAACCCCCCTCAATAATGGCCAAAAGTATAACCAAAAGCACTTGAATAAACTAACCATTCAGACAATTTTTATATAACTATCAGTATTGCCCAGCATTGCTTAGGCGTAATGAAAGTTTTAAAACTAATCCATGGTCATGGAGCTCAGACTCAGCCTAAAGAATATTTGTGTGAAGTTTGGTGATAATCAGATAAAAATTGTGGATTTGTATAAAGGACATACAGACGGATAAACAGACACACACACAAACATCTTGCCTTTTATATATATATATTATCAATTTTCTGCACTATTGTAAGAACTGCAACCTTGAAACTTCTGAATATCGTTTCTTATGTCTTTGTTTATGAGTGTATCAAATTTGATTAAAATCGGATTACTCCTTCTATAACCCGATTTTTTGATTAGCGATTTTCGTTCTTTATCAGGAGTACCTCAGCACAAATTAAAAACTTAACCATAATACTTTGTCTGTCTTAATGAAGCCTGCATAAAAGACTGATTGCTGCCCAAATACACAATATATATATATATATATATATATATATATATATATATATATATATATAGGATCAATACAGATATAAAAGCTGATTGATATAGATATATACAGAGAAGGATATGTATTTTTATGTACTTAATATAACAATATTTATATAGTTCATACAGTGAGGTTAAACAAGTATTTGGACAGTAAAATAATGGATTTAGAATCATATATTGAAAGAAAAGCATTGTCTAAAGCTCACAATATATTTGTAAAACAATTATAAATGCAAATAAACAGCAAAAATAAATTATTTGACACATATATATATTATATATACAAATTATCAAAACAGGTAGGGAAAAAAGTAATTAGACAAAATATAAATTATGCTTTAAATGTGTTTAATATTTAGTTGGTCCTCCTTCATTTGCAACCACAGCTCTCAATCTGTTCCTGTAGCTCTCTGCAAGCGCCTGGCATGATTTGGTAGGAATTTTAGCCCACTCTTCTTCTGCAAAAACTTTCAATTCACTGATGTTCTTTGGTCGCCTTTCACAAATCTGATTCTTCTGTGTTTTCCAAAGATTTTCTATTGGATTCATGTCCAGCAATTGGCTGGGCTATGTCAGCACGTTGATGCTATTGTTTTGAAGCTATGCACATGTTGCTTTAGCTGTATGTTTTGCATCATTGCCCTGTTGAAAAACCCAATCTGGTTCGAGTTCTAATTTCTCAACTGATGACTGCAAGCAATCTTCTAAAATCTGAATACATTTGGCTGCATTCATTGTGCCCCCAATAATTTTCAGTTGTACTGTACCATTATATGCAAAGCATCCCAAAACCATAATGCTACCACCTCCGTGCTTCACAGTGGGGATTGTGTTCTTTTGATTGAAGGTTGTTCCATTCTTTCTCCAAATGTGCATCGCATCATTGTGGCCATAAAATTTAATCTTGCTTTCAACAAACCATAAAATTTGCTTATAATAGTCATCAGGCTTTTGTAAATTAGTTTTGGCAGATTCAAGTCTGGATTTTAAATGATGTCTTTTTAGCAACAGGGTTTTGTGAGGAGAGCAAAATTTTAATTGTTGTCGGTGAAGTTCAGAACTTATACTCCTCTTGCATATGTGAGTTCCTGCATTGCTGAGATCTTTTTGAAGTTCTCTCCGAGTCACAAAAGGGTCATTTTTTACTCGCCATACTATTTTCCATGAACAGTTGTGTGATATTTTACGTGGTGCACCTGTTCTTGGCATATATTCATGAGTACTGAAGGCTTTCCATTTTTAAATTATGTACCCAACAGTGCTCACAGGGATACATAGGTCTTTATAAATCTTATGATAGCTTTTTTTCTTTATATGCAGAAATAATTCAATCTTTAAGATTTTTTGGTAACTCTCTATGCTTTGGCATCCTGCAGTAATGTTAGTGCGACGTCTTGGGATGACCTGACCATCAAGATAGCTAACACCTTTAAGTAATGCTTGTTCTAGACTATTCCATAAATTTCTAACACATTCCAGCATGAAATATACTCAAAACATTCATTTTAAACATAATTTCAGTACTGTCCAAATATTTTTTCACTACCTGTTTGAATAGTTTGTATATAAAAGATATATGCATGTCAAATAATTTATTTTTGATGTTTATTTGCATTTATAATTGTTTGAAAAATACATTGTGACCTTTAGACAAAACTTTTCTTTTAATATATGATTCTAAATCCACTTTTTTACTATCCAAATACTTGTTTCACCTCACTGTATATCACAATCATAGAAAAAAACTCTCCCTACTAATAGCTAAAATAATAAAACTCTGCCAATCTCATCACCAACCAATGCTATTCACATTTAATAATACTTTTTATAAACAAAAATTTAAATTACCAAAGGGATTGCCCTTAAGTAGAGTGATGGCATGTATTCTCTTAAAATTGCTTGAATCTGGTTCTTTCCAAAATCTTTTACTGAAACAATCAAAGTTCCAGTATATTGATGATGCTTTGTTAACAATGACCCAAAGCATACAGCAAAGGCAACAAAGGAGTAGCTCAAGAAGAAGCACATTAAAATAATGGAGTGGCCTAGTCAGTCTCCAGATCTTAATCCTTTAGAGAATCTGTGGAGGGAGCTGATGCTTTGAGTTGCCCAACGGCAACCTATAAAACTTAATGATTTGGAGAGGGTCTGCAAAGATGAGTGAGCAAAAATCCCCACAGGGATCTGTAAAAACTTGATAATGAACTACAGAAAATTTCTGGGTGTTGTGCTTGCCAACAAGGGTTTCTTCAAAAAGTATTGAGTTATTTTTTGAAATAGTAATTTTTCAATAAAATACGAATGTTCAAAAATTAATATAATGTGATTTACTAGAATTTTTTTACATTCTGTCTTTTGTTTTCAAGACGGACCTACCCTGAAAATTATAGACCATTCCTAAACTCAGAAAATCAGCAGGAGATGAAATACTTATTTTCCCTACTGTATATCCTCATGATACTGACTTAGCTGATCTGTGTAGATAAACTAAACAATGTCAAACATGCAAAAGAATTTACATATGAAAAGGGAAAAAATACTTTGCTTTTCCTCAGTATCATGTTACATTATGTTAACAGTAGCTTAAAATTTACTGTCCACTAAAAATCAACCAATAAAAATGATCTCATAAACTTTTATTCTCATCATAACAACCAAATAAAATCTGGAATTCTATTTAAGAGCACTCAGAATTAGCAGAAAACCTCTGTGTGTGTGTGTGTGTGTGTGTGTGTGTGTGTGTGTGTGTGTGTGTGTGTGTGTGTGTGATGTGTGTGTGTGTGTGTGCAAAAGACAATGTTATATAGTTTAATGGCTAGTAGCATGAAAAATCAAATTAATATCTAAAGTATATGAGTGTTTGGTGAAATCTATTGAACCGAAGCAATGTCTTTCACCACCAATATTCTGAGGTCTGGTCCTATGATAAGATTTTGCGAAGTGGTTCAGGCTGGAAACTTTCAAGACCTCCTCATAAGTACATAAACATTAGCCAAAATACATGCATATTTGTACACAAAAGCACATACACATATATATCTGCATGTTAAAGTACAGACAGAACCATATATTCACATGCCAAAGGATTTGTCAGAATACATGTATATATATATATTTGTGTATTTAGGCAGCAAATTTTCTTTTAAACATATCAGATTAAATAAATGCAAACAATATATTTGCTTATTTTTAATAAAATCTGTTTATACTCACGGATAATCTTTTGCATATAACAATCAAAAGATGTTAGAAATGAGCTGTAACGTTGACAGATGTTATTTTCATTCATTTCTTAAGGTACCCAAGTACTTTCAACTTCTTTCCAAGGTCATCTTCAGAGGCGTGAGTTATGGTAATAAATGTAAAATGTAACCGGAAAACTGTGTTGCTAAAAATTACTGTACATTTTTTCCTGCTTCAAATATAATGGTTGACAAATTGCTAGTGTTCATTAGAACATGAAAATTATCCAAAATGGAATTTTTTTATATGTTGTAATGTCATGGTCATGCACATGTTAAAGCATGAAAAATCTGTTCTTTTTACAAATATTTTAGAATATTACTACAGTATTCAAAGCTGATTTTATTAATTGACGGCTTAAGTGTTTTAATGAATATAGCCTCGAGAATCTGCAGTTTTTGCTTTTGTTTTCTTGGTGTAGAATAGTTGTATTATCGCTCATTATTTTTTATATTTTGAATGTAGACAGGAATGTTGTTGTATATGTCTACAAATGGATGAATGGTCAGACAAATGTAATGTACGACATCTAGGTAATGTAGTTGTTGTAAATCCAACATATATATTTGTTTATTTGTCAGAGATACATTCTCCCAAGGCACATTTGAATTGATATATAATGTTGGTTTTACGTAACACATCAGTTGGTGGGGAGGAGTTATTACAAACAATCAAATCAGTAGTATTGTACTTTTTATGATATATTATTAGTTTTAACTAAAAATTTTATTAAAAATAAGGAAACATATTGTGTACAATATATATATATATATAAATATTGAAAGAGAAAGAGAGAGAGAGAGAGAGATAGTGAGAGAGAGAAAGAGAATTCGATACATTGAGTGTTGGTGGTAGTAAAATAGTGCATGATATACAGGGTGTTCATAAAGTCGCAGTACCATTACAAATAATTATTGCTCAGAAGCTATATCACATAGAATATTGCAGGTTTTTGTAAAATGTTGTACACGTCTTCAAGTCTTCTTTACATTTAGGTTTTTATGTTTTGTTTTATTTTATTTATTAATTGTTAATGAAGGTTTTAAGCTCTTATTACATTCTTTATTTTGTGTGTATGGAAAGAGATAGATTATTGTCTTGACATTGTGAGGGCAACTAGAGGTGTGCATGTGGAATGTAGTCAATAAAAGCGAGGAATGTTAACTTGATGAGATGTACAACATTTTTCAGAAAACTGCAATACTCTTGCATATGGCTTCTGAGCAATAAATACTTGTAATGATGTTTGGACTTTATGGACACTCTGTATAATAAGAGAGCTATAATTTGGTTTCCAGTAATCATCATCTGATGATTGTCTTGTGTATGAAACATGTAAAATTACAGTATTTGTACAATCTGTGAGTAAAATGTTCGGAAGTTGACATACACAAAACTCTATATGCATAAACTTTCCGCATATTTATTTATAAGTAAAACAAAATTAATTCTTGATAATGGCTAAAAGTATAGTCAAAAACACTGGGAAGTACAAAATCTTTGGACAATTATTATATAATTTGAGTTCTGAAAAGAAAAGAATTATACAAACATATGAAAAATAATATAAAAACCTAATGATAATACCTTGTCTTTCATTTTCAATGAAACCTGCATATTTTGTATTTATGTATATATATATATATATATATATATATATATATATTAAAAAAGGATTAATTCAAAGATGTTGAATAGCCATTTCGATATGAAGATCCCCACGGGGGACGACACATCACCTCAGCAACAGAAAAAACCTTTCAGAAACTGGAGAAAAATTAGTCTACTTTTCCTTTTTAAATAGATTGCAAAGAAATTAAAAAATAAATAATAAAATAAAATAAAATAAAAAAATAAAAATAAAAAAAAAAGGAAAAAAAGGAAAAAAAGGAAAAAGGAAAAAGTATTTAAAAAGGAAAAGTAGACTAATTTTTCTCCAGTTTCTGAAAGGTTTTTTCTGTTGCTGAGGTGATGTGTCGTCCCCCGTGGGGATCTTCATATCGAAATGGCTATTCAACATCTTTGAATTAATCCTTTTTTAATATATATATATTTGCTCTGTAATATTTTATTACATGGAGCTCTCTTCCTGTATCATTTTTTAATATTAAAATAAATTTTTAATATTAATTAGGATTGGGTTTTTTGGAATTTACCTTCCTGCTTTTTTCCCTTGGATTGAAGTATCTGAATTAAAATATATATATATATATATATATATTCAGCAATGACTTGAACACTCTTGACTACTGGCATTCTTCAGCAATGAATTGAACACTCTTGACTGGCGTTTGTTTACATTGTATATCTAATATACTAATATCTGCCTTCCTCTACCGAGTGCCGATAGCTTAGAGGTAGAATCTCCAACTGATGTCAAATTGGTTGGGTTTGAATCTTGGCTGGAAGCAATCAGATGTTTAACTGTACTGATCAGCTGTTATACAGAAAAGCAGGACTGTCTGTGGATGACTATATATATATGTATATATATATATAAATTGTGAAACCTGTAAAATTCCTCTGAATGTATATTCTTTTTCCTATATTCTTGCCTGTGTAGATATAAAATAAGACATACTTTCAATTTTCAAAATATATATATATATATATATATATGGATATCAATACACACACACACACACACACACACACACACACACACATGTGTATATATATATATATAACACTGCATGCCGAACTGCTGCCCTCAGGTCAGATCCCAGTCAAAACTGCACCAGTTGTGACGCCTCAGGCCAGGCTGGCCATCTGTTTAATGTGACACTCATTCTCACCAACAGGTGTGAAGTTCCCAATTGTGACACTGCCACCCAGTTGTACGGTTGGCTTGGTCGCTGTTGCTGGTCGTGACAATCCTGTCCGACGATGTCGCCACAAAAGCTGGGTTACAGGATGTCTTTTGCAACAACGGGCCACTGTCACACATTGTGATTAGATCCCAGAGGTCACGTCTTGCAATCTTAATAGTTGTCCCTTTTAGCCAGTCCAGACACTGGTGTACACTTGTGGTTTGAAAAAAAATAAACACAGCACCAAAAAAAATTAATAAAATAAATGAACAAGGTTGGACATGCCTGCAGAGTTACGAAGAATGTCTTTATATAAAAAAAAAACAATGTCTTTCTTTACCCAAGAATACAGTTGTCGAAATGGAGAGAGAAAGTTTGCCAAAAGCATCATAGCTTCTAATCGTTAATAAAAACGTCTTAAGTTTTGTTAGCATTGAGATCTTTTCAAAATTTCACTAAAGTCTTTTCATGTATTCTCTATAGTCAGTGTCGTCAATTTTCTATTAACTTCTAAAACAGCAAAGTTCTTTCGGGTTCTTGACGGAATCTGACGGAATGTGCCGAATCGGAGGCGCTGCTGGCGGAGGATGTGGTGGTGTTGACAGTGGTGGCTCTCTGCCCGAAATCTCTACAAACTCCGACTCAAACTGCACTATTGTTGTCGAGCATTTATTTTTATAACCAATTCCGATCCTCTCTAGGGATCCGGCCAGCTCACAGCATTCGGCCAATGAAATTGGTTTCCGCCCACATGATTTGTGGAAGTTTTTATCTCGACAAATGAGATTTCGCCAACTCATATCAGAGCTTGATTCATTTTGGGTTATCACAGTTATCAATGTTTTGTCTAAGTTTCATTAGCATTGAAATGTACTTCTAAAACATCAAAGTTCTTTCGGGTTCTTGACGGAATCTGACGGAATGTGCTGAATGAGAGCGGCTGCTGGCGGAGTGTGTGAGGATACTGACAGTGGTGGCGCTCTGCCCGGAATCTGAGTTAACTCGCTCTCCAACTGAACTTTTTGTGTCGAGCATCTATTTTTATAACCAATTTCAATCCTCTCTGGGGATCCGGCCGGCTCACAGCCTTTGGCCAATGAAAATCAGTCTCCGCCCATTCGATTTGTGGATGTCTTAGCTCGACCAATGAGATCATGCCAACTCACACCGAACCGAATCCAGCTCGGGTCACTTCGGACTGTTGGGCTAAACAGTGGTCTTGGTCCTCGGGTGACCTTATCAAATCACTCTGACACTTGGCTTGTCTATGCGTTTTCAGATTAGTGGAATCGACATTTCAACTCCATAAGAAGAGAAATTTATATGAACATGAAAGGAGTAAAATTTATACAAAGATGAAAGAAGAGAAATGTATATTTTTCCAAAATATTTAGAGTTTATGCTCCCAGCTTTTAGAAGTACTTGAAAAATAATAAAATTATAATTTTTTTATAAGCTCACATCTTGTGACACAATAGAACTCTAATAACATTGCCAGTATCGATTTCTCTCTCCGAAGTTTTAAACTAACCAAAGGAAAGTATCCCCGCGGGAGAAGGGAAAGTATCCCTGTGGGAAATAGTGTCATATATATATATATATATATATATATATATATATATATATATATATATAGTAGCAAATAACTGACAACCCCTGAGGTGTATGTAGACAGGTTCATATATAAATCTTTTCAGTCAGGATGCTGAAGGTAGCATTAGTCAGCTAAGTGACAAAAAACTTTTTACTTAGATTAATTATGCTCTGATTGCGATTGAGCTCTCTGGAGAAGAAAATTTTAAAAACAGTTCCCACTTCAGCTATAATGTGTGACTCTTCAGAAATGAATAGAGTTCTCTCGGTGACTGGCGTCTGTATACACTGCTTACATACAAGACGTTAAAATTTCCCTTCTCTGATGCCATGCGCTGATGGCTTAGGGAGTAGAGACTCTGACTGACACCAAATCGGTCAAGTTTTGATCCCGGCCAGAAGCAAGTGGATATGTATAGCCACACTGATGAGCTGTGATACAGTGAAACGGGCTCGTATATGGATGACTAATATATATATATATATATTTATATTTATTTATATATATATATATTGTATATTCATATATATGTATATATATATATATATATACATACATATATATCTATCAATCTATCTATTAGTCTAACTCTGTATCTCTCTCTCTCTATCTCTCTCTCTATCTCTCTTTCTCTCTCTCTTCTCTCTCTCTCTCTCTCTCTCTCTATATATATATATATATATATATATATATGTTTTCTATGAAGGAACATTTTCTATATTAAGACTCTCAAATGCACATCCAGATAAATATAAATTTGATATTGGCTCACATGTGTGTATGTACTAAATATCACATTTAAGTAATACAAAATAAACATTTTCACACACACACAAACACTCACATGCATATACACATGCATGTTCTCATATATATGCACACAATCCCAAATGCACATACAAATATATATATATATATATATATATGGAAATAATCATAAAACAGAACTACAAATAATTTATTGTCTCTACATTAATTTTTGCTGTAATTTCTTGCATAGACACATAAACAACTGGACACATCACTAGTTATTCCCTTTGTATATAAAACACAAAATATACAAAAGACAAATTCAAACAGCATTAATCCTGTTCATTGGCTCTTGAGACTTCCATTCGGAGAATTGTCCATAAAATAACAAATTCATCCGGACAATAAAACCAAAAGAAAAAAAAAACCCTCCATAGCTTGTTAAACATTTTGTCAGAAGTATTTCATCTGTTGGCTTTGTGTCAATTCTCTTAACTGTTTCTTTTTTTTCTTTCTATAAATACAATCCCAAATCAAAAAGGATAAACAAAAGAAAGACACACTCAAATTTGATCTCCATCTTAATTTATGGATTGTTAATTTATTACTCATTAATTAAGGATGCAAGAATTATTACCTGATTTATTTCTCTCAATAAATGCATACACTTTTTGACGAATACAAATACACGCATAATGATATACATATCGCCATAATATATATGTATTATGACAATATATATACATATATATATATATACATATATACATAATTATAGACAATTATATACAGAGGGGAAAAAACATCAACACATACTAAAATAAATAGACAAAAATATATTTGTATTAAAGAATCAAAATAAATTTTCTGTTTTTTTTTTTAATTAAAACAAGAAATTTGCATTTCACTGTTTGAACATCCTTTTGATATGCCAGGCATAAATCTACATTAAAAATTATTTTGAAACCTTGTCAAAATACAAATCTATCATAAACTGGGAATTCATAATTGCATTACTTTTTAAAAATATTTTGTTTTCTTGGTGCTTATTCTTTTAGAATGAATTTTCTAATAAAGTGTTCCTTTAGAAGTGTTAACATGTTATTAATGACCTCAGGAATCTTTTGACAGGATTGCTGAGAAGGTGGAGACTATTCAAAATCCTAATATGTTCTTTTTCTTATGAAGTTACTCTAATTGAAACATTTAAAGTTTCTTTTATCGCTGTGGAGGTCTTGACTATATTTGTCAGATTTGCCTTGTGCCAAACACAACTGAAGTTCCCACAATTTAAATTATCAGAAGGATGTTGGAATGTGGAAGAATAAAATATTTCATTTTTTATATTATGTTAAAGTAAAATTTTATTAAGTAAACAAATTAACAAATTTTTAAGAAGAAAATGTTCAAATAGAAAATGCATGTATCTTATTTGATTTGTATCTTATATCACCCTCTGTTGTCCAGTCTTGAGTTTACTTGAGACTGATAGTGGAATGATTTCTCCATAGTGATTTTATTGAGACACCACCTCTAATTAGCTGGGATTTGACAGAGTTCTTTTGCCCATTGATGGGTCATATTTTTCATACTAAAGAGTTGCTAAAAACCATCCTCCCTCAAAAGAAATTGGAGTGAGAGAGAAGGTTTGGTCATTGCCCATCTAACAACAAAATGCATGCCTATGTATGCATGCACACACACACACACACACACACACACACACACACACACACACACACACACACACACACACACACACACAGACAAAAGAAAACATATCTTATCCTACATGTTAAGATAAGTTTTCCTTTTGTCTTTATTCATATACTTGTGGGCCCATGCCATAAAAAATAACAGCAAAATATTTATCTCAATATGCTGTCTAAAATAATGAGAATATATATAGATGTAGATGCTACTGAGTATCTTATATTAAGACATAAGAAAAAAAACATAATCCAAAGGACAGAAGGGATATATATATATATATATATACAAATAATGGTCATTATTATTGTAAAGATGATATATATATATATTCATATATATTTTTCACTACTCAATGACATAATTATTACAAAATAATAAAATAATTAGGCACTGTTAAAGAGCAAACATGCACCAAGAGCTTTCACAATTGGTAGTAAAGTTTAATAGCTGGTAGTAAAGAGAATGAAGTGAGGCAACACTGCTTCACTATTTATTGTCTATCTCTATTTAAGTGTGAGAGGCGACACACACACACACACACACACACACACACACACACACACAAATAAATACATAATGGCATTTATTATAATGGAGAGGATATTTAAACATGGTACTAGACTGGCATTAAGATCTCATCAATTTACAGTTGAGCTGGCTAGATGTAACTGTAAGTTTTATGCTAAGTGTTTCTTTTCTCACACGGCTCACTTCTGGAACTCCCTTCCAGCTCTATGCTTACCAGCCAACATTAATCTGCAAAAATTTAAATGCGATGTCCATCGCTATCTACTGTTCTTCTGATTATTTTTTCTTTTTATACTCATTATTGTCTCTGTTCCTAATTCTTTCACACCCTGTAACTCCTTGTGTTTTAGTGGCTTTATTACCTTTCATGAAGGTTATTAACATCTTACCTTGACTTTCTCGAGTTAATAGTGAGAGAGGAATATCTCTGTTCATGATTCATTTTCAGTCAGTTATAAAGTTTCATAGCTGATAATCTGACACTGAAATTTGAAAAAACATTTTTCTTAACTCCTTGTGCCTTACAAAGGACAAGAAATTGTGGTAAGTCATAATTGCCAACATTCAGAATGAACACATCACATAGAAGAAGAAGACTTCCCCAGTCAAATTGTTGAAAAACTAATGGCCAAAAAATATGTTGAATTTCATGTCCTTTATAGGTAAGGTGTTTTTCATCATTTCAAAGTACAATTATATCGCACATTAAACACATATAAAGAATTTCTTATGACTTTAGCCAAACAGAGATTTACCACAAAACTTAAAGTAATTCTACAGATTAAAGGAAAGATTAAATTTTAGACATAATAAAAGACAAATATAAAAATTTTTTTTTATTCAAAAAAACTTCTCAAAAATTCTAAGTTTATATTTGAATCAAAAAGCACACATAAGACTGGTTTATATTAGATCCAAAAGATAGACATATGTCCAGTTTATACTTAAGAATCAGCAGACAGAGGTCCAATTTATAATTGAATCATAAGGTACACATAGGTCAAGTTTGTACATGAGAATCGGCAGACAGTGGTTCAATTTATACTTGAATCAAAAGGTAGGTTCAGTTTATGCTTAGTTTATAAAAAGCAGATATCCAATTAAGTATAAACTGCAAAAGGTAAACGTAAGTCCAGGTTATACTTGTCAAAAGATAGACATCGGTTTTATTTATAGTTCAATCAAAAAGCAGACATATGTCCGGTTTATACTTGAGTCAAATAGCAGATATATGTTTTCTATGTGCCCTGTCCCTTCAGGACGTAGGCGATCATGGCTTTCCACATCTTCCTATCCCTGGTGGCTCTTAGAACGCCTTTTCCTGTTACATCATGCAATCCTCGTTCCATCATCCACCTGATTAGGTCCTTCAAATATGTTATCCATTGCTTTCCCCTGTCTCTTTTTCCCTCTATCTGGCCTGTGAGTATCAGGTTCTCCAAGCCATCTTTCCTCATTGCATGTCCCAGGAATTTCAGCTGTCTTTTATTGATGCTCAGTATTAATTTCCTTTTCGTTTCTATCATTTCCAAAACCTCATCATTGCTCACATGCTATTTGCAGCATCCTTCTGTAGAACCACATTTCAGTTGCTTTAAGTTTTTCCTTCATCTTTGATGATGTTGTCCAGCATTCACTGCCATAATGAAGAACTGACAATACATAGCAATCCAGTACTCTTTTTTTTTACTTTTAGTGAACTTGAGTTAAAAAGGAGACATAAGTTTGGTTTATACATGAGCCAAAAAATAGACATCGCTCAACTTTATAATTGAGTTAAAATACAAACAAAGGCCTGTTTTATATCTGTGTCAATGGAAGGGTGTGCGTTGTGGTGCAGTGGATATCGGCTCGGAAAGAGAAAGCAGGGAGCCTAGTTTGAATTCCAGCTGAATTTATTGCATTCACTTACGCGAAAATACCCTTGGGAAAGGTATTAATCCATCTATTCCTTCCAGTTATGGGTTAAATAACAGGACAGATTGGGTTCTATAGCCTTGGTCGGCAACCAGTCTACCACAGAAAGCAATGGCAACCTACCACGGGATAATCTTCTGCCCAGTCAGTCATGTCTCTTTCGAGACATGATCGCCCAAACGTGTATCACGTATGGCACTTAACTGACTGACAATGGCAGACATAGGTCAAATCAGAATATAGGCAGATGACTATCTTTGACTATATTTTTATCTTTTTGAGGTATCAAGGAAATCATTTAATCTACCCACACAAAAATCTTTATACGTTAATAAAATCTGTATACATATTCTATCTTTGTGTGAGGACATGTACATATCCTCTATTGTCTATTCACCTTGTTTTACAGAATACAAAATACTTAGTAGCTTAGTAATGTATTACATAATGATTTCCCCCAAGGACACATAGCCCAGTGGATAAAAGAATAGATCAAAGAAATTCAGTAGTGTCTTGACCCAAAGAGTTGTGAGTTCAATACCTGTCCACAGCAGAGATGAACAAAAACTTGAAAAGTTGAATAACTGAAGGGTATTAACTGAAACAGACATATCCAGAAAAGGCATGGCATGTTGAACTAGAACAATCTGCCCCTGTGGGCTAATTTTGGTTTGAAATTCCAACGTATATCATCTGGAGAAGGCCAGAGCATACAACAGCTGAAACATTGTAAATATGATAACTAAGATGAGAACAACAGTCTGAACAATGTAAAAAGTGTAAATAGTTACAATAAGTCATTTCAGAAATATAGGCAGATGTTAGTACATACCATTATGTAAATTACATGAATTTTATTAGCTGTAAAACTTTGTAAAACAATAAAACATTACAGACTTTTTATTTTCATAAAGACTTTGTTATTTTATAAAGTTTAAACAGTTCAAATATTTTCAGAAAACTTATTTGCGTTTGTGTCAAAAAGTTTGTTTTAAAACCCAGCTGTCGAAATGAAGTTGATTAGCACTTTTGTAGATGAGGATTGAAGAGAATGAGGATATATTATATACAGTTCTATTTTATTTGTTTAATTTTCATGATGGCGTATAACATCTTGAATGCTTTTAAGGCAATAACCATCAAAAGTTACAGTTGGAGACCATTTTTATGTATTTTGGCAATTTTCTGAAAATTTGTGTAGGCGAAAATGACAAATGATAAGAATATGCAATAAAATTTCATTGTTGAATGAGATGTCCATTGAGAAACATTGAGAAATGTTAGTATCTATTAATCCAGGTTGCAAAAATACTTAAAGCACATGAAAAATATACTTTTATTGCTATAGATACTGTCATTATGATGAAATGTGTAGAAACGTGTACACAAAGTTCATTTCAAAATTTATAAGAGGAATTAAAACATTAAAGATCAATTTTGTGAGAAATGATAAAGTATTGATTTTTCAAGACATTAAATGATTGCCTATATACAGCGCCAGCTCAAGGTACTGGTAACTCAAGCAGTCACCTTGGGTGTCATCAAAGCCAAAGGTGCCATCATGCCACCATATCATGTGTTTGGAATCTTCCAAAACCAAAGTTTATAAAAAACATAATTGTAGTCATCCCTAACTAAGATAGATTAAATTCTTTGACTATTTTATTTGAAAGAAAATGATTGTCTGGAGAAGATATATGTAGAAAAGGCCAGAAAAAAATTTGCAAATATAAAGGATAGAAAAAAGATGCTCTAAGCAGGATAAGAAATGTTTTTTTTAGTTTGTATCAAGTTATATCTAATCTAAACTTATTTATAAATGGAACTTTGTCTCTGTGTGTGTGTATGTGTGTGTGTGTGTGTGTGTGTGTGTGTGTGTGTGTGTGTGTGTGTCTGTTACCTATAGACTCTGAAATGGCTGAACAAATTTTCTTGAAAATTTGCACAGTTTAATTATAAGAATCTGTGAGTGTTCTTAGCTAGGTTTTGTGTCGAAAATCGAGAATCGAAAAAATCGGGTTATAGAAGGTGTGGTCCGATTTTAATCAAATTTGATACACTTATAGACAAAGACATAAGAAATGATATTCAGAAGTTTCAAGGTTACAGTTCTTACAATAGTGCAGAAAATCGATAATATATATATATATATAAATATAAAAGACAAGATGTTTGTGTGTGTGTGTCTGTTTATCTGCCTGTATGTCTGTATTTTTTTCAGCCCTTTTATTTTAGTTTTTGCTTCGGGTTTGGCTCTAAGTAGGTATAATTGTAGTTCTTAGTCTTAGCCATGATAGCATTTACACAGAGGACTTATTTAGCCTTGAAAATTCAGTTTACAATGAAAAAAATTTATTTGATATCGATACCAGGAAATCAAAATTTGACTTACATCTATTCATTTTTCTTTCAGTATACAGTTTCGCTTTAACTGAAAACAACTATTGCTTTTTAGTCTTTCATGCTAATGTCCAAAGAGTCTGAGTTCCAGGACCATGGATTAGTTTTAAAGCTTTTATTACACCCGAGCAATTCCAGGATATACTGCTAGTATTGTAACAAAGTCATTATTCTACATTTTCAGTCTTTCACCATGTGAAGATGAAAAGAAATGATATTTGCAAGGTAAGCAAATTTCATCTTGCCCAGGGTGCCAGCAATTTGAGGTCTGTCACTGACTCTCTCTCTCTCTCTCTCTATATATATATATATATATATATATTATAAAATAGTTATTTATTAATATTCACCCAGTGAATGTTAACACCACATGTAATTGGTGGTTTCCACTTGAAATTAAGTAACATCAGATTTCATCAATAGTTAAGATCTGTTAATATTCTTTCTGTAATGTTGTTGTGCAGATTGTCCCAACCCATTCAAAAATTACTGAATAGAACCCTCTGCTTTGAGGAATGCATGTTCAAATCCTACTAGAGATCATAAATGTTTCTTTAAATAAGCTTTCTCAAACATTCAGTATTGAATAACCTCTTTATTATTTCAAGGCATTACATGATTGCCTACGATATATATATATGTATATATATAATAATTAGTTCTTTATTAATATTCCACTCAGTGAATGTTAACACCACATGTAATTGTTGGCTTACACTTGAGGTTAAGTGACAGCAAATTTCCTCACAAGTCCAGTTCTGTTAATCTTCTTTCAGTAATGTTGTTGTGTGGATTGTCTTGATTTGCTCACTGACTTATGAGGTCTTCCAAAATTCACAAATTACTGAATTTGAAACTTGCCTATTAAATAAACAAATCTTAAAAAGACCCAGAATTTAATTTATAAATTTAAATTTTTTTTATTTTAACTTTTTTATCTTTCTGTAATTTTTGTCTATTTAAATTATGCTCTTTATAAATTAAAAAATAAGTCACTTAACATTTTAAGATTTAACTTGCATGAACATCAAGTGAATTAAAATTAAAATCTCTTAAAGAGTCAGTTTATAATAAGCACCTGATGATTACGCAGTACATGAAACTTTGAGTTGTGCTATTGACATAGGTTATTATGTATATTTATTAATATATATATATATATATATATATATATATATTAATAACCACAGAGTTGCAGGTTTGAATCCTGCCGATGACACACATTTTCGTAACAAAAAATTTATCGTAAATAATCAGGCCAGTAGAAATAAATATATAATACTATTTGATTATAAACAGACTATCTTACTTAATTAAAAGTATTGATCAAAAATAATGTTCAATAAATCATTTCAAATTGTTGGTTGTTGATAACCAGTTTCGTTAATCTTCAGTAATCTTTGTTAATTTCCGTAATATGACCGGTTGTATATATATATGTATATATATATATGTATATATACATACACTACTGGCCATAATTATTAGATCACCCCAACCTTTTTTTAAAAAATGATGTAATTCATACTATTTTTTAGTATTCATTGCCAAGTGAATAATTGAAAATAAAAATAGAATGGTTCTTTTGTCAATACTGCACAATAACATGTGCCTCAAATGAATTCATAAGTATTTAATAATTACCTATATTGCAGTTTCATCAATGAAAGAATGAAGAAAATTTAGGGTGATTTGGACAAATTCACCTTTGCTTCTTTACCTCGTAAAATTTTGCATAGTTACAATAACAAAATAACCATTCTATTTTCATTTAGAATTATCCACTTGACAATAAATACTAAAAATAGTATGAAATATATTCTTCTTCTTCTATGTGCCCTGTCCGTTCAGGAGGTAGGCAACCATGGCTTTCCACATCTCCCTATCCATTGTGGCTCTTAGCACGCCTTCTCCTGTTACACCATGAAACCCTCGTTCCATCATCCACCTGATAAGGTTCTTCAAATATGTTATCCATTGCTTTCCCCTGTCTCTTTTTCCCTCTATCTGGCCTGTTAGTATCAGATTCTCCAAGACCTTCTTCCTCATTGCGTAACCCAGGAACTTCAGCTGTCTTTTCCTGATGTTCAGTATTAATTTCCTTTTTGTTTCCATCATTTCTAGGACCTCATCATTGCTCACATGCTCGATCAATGATTTTCACAGCATTCTTCTGTAGAACCACATTTCAGTTGCTTCAAGTTTTTCCTTCATCTTTGATGATATTATCCAGCATTCACTGCCATATTGAAGAATTGACAACACATAGCAATCCAGTACTTTCTTTCTTGTTTTTAGCAAAATTGTCCTGTTTGTTAATACTTTACTCAACTTCTGGAATGCTTCCTTTATGATGCCAATTCGCCTTCGGATCTCTGTGTTGCACTTTCCGTCTTCTGTTATAATACTTCCTAGGTATTTAAATTTTTGTACCTGCTTGATTCTGGTATCCCCAACCTGTATTCGGCATATTGGGCTGCCCTTTTTACTGATGACCATGCATTCAGTTTTCTTGCAGTTTATTTATAGTCCTTTCTTAACACTCTTTTCAGCTACCTTCTATAGGGTGTCTTGTAGTTTCCTTTCTGTGTCTGCTATCAGCACTATCTTCTGCGTACCATAGGTTGTTTAAATTGTGGCCTCTGATGACAAATCCAGGCATAACTTCTAGGGTCCTTAGAATATTCTTGCTGTCCAAGTTGAACAGATCTGATGAAAAGATACATACTTGTCTCACGCCCCTTTCTATCTTTGTATATCTGCTGAATTCGTTACCTGTTCGTATACAAGTGGTTTGCTGCCAGTAAAGATTTTTGATTACTCTTAAGTCTTTCCCAAATATGTCAATCTGCCGAGCATCTCCATCACTTCTTTGTGGCATATTTTGTCAAACACTTTTGCATAATCAATAAAGCACGGGTATAAGTCTTTCTTCATTTGTATTGCCCTTTCAGAAAGCATCCTAATCATAAGTACAGCATTCCTTGTTCTAGTGTCTTTGACAAATCCACACTGTTCTTGTCCTATCTCTGGCCTGATTCTGCTTCTTGCTCTATTCATCAGGATTTGGACGATCGGTTTTATATGGCTCATTAAACTGATGATTCTGTGGAGTTTGCACTCGTTTGTGCCTGGCTTCTTAGTTAGTGCTATGAAGATCGACTTGCTGAGGTTACCACTATTATAAATTTAATTTATTATTTCAGTAATTTTCTCTATACCAAATTCTTCCAGGGCTATCAGCAGCTCTAGGACTATGTCGTCTGGTCCAGCTGCTTTGTTTCTATTCAGTTTGGATATTTCAGATTCCACTTCACACTTTAATATTTCCGGTCCGTCCTCATCTTTGTGTATTATTGGTCGCTCTCTCTTGTTGTGGAAAAGATCTTTTATATATTCTTCCCATCGTTGTAGTATTTCCTCTTTCTCCAATATGATTGTCCATCCTTAGAGTTTATACATCCTGCTGAAGAGCAGGTTTTTTGTCCTGTCAGTTCTTTTATTTCCTAATTCATGTTTGCTTTATTATTCCCGCTCAATCTCTCTACATCTGCACATTTGCCATTGAGCCATTCCTCTTTAACCTGTCTGCATTTGCTTCTTATTTCCTTGTGTAGTTCCCTGTATTTCATTCCATGTCTTGATACTATTTTCTGCCTCCTTTGCATCATGTCCAGAATGTCTTCAGTCATTCACTCTTTTTTTTTTTTTACACCTAATTTTCTTTAGGGCAATGTTGTTTGCTGATATCACCATTGCTTCCTTCAGCAAGTCCCATTTTGAGTGTCCTTTTCCAATTTGTTCTTTATATTTCATTTTCACGCTTTTAGTGTATTATTTCTGCAGGGTGAGGTCATTCACACAAAATACATTATTTCTTTTAAAAAACTGGGGTGGCCTAATAATTATGGCCGGTAGTGTATATATATGCAAATAGTCATATATATATATATATATATATATATATATATATATATATATATGTATATGCATCGCTCATTCAGTAATGAATTAGAGCACTCTGGCTACTGGCGTGTGATACATCATACGCTAAAAGTCTGCCTCCTTCTACCATGCGCCCATAGCTCTGGGGTAGAATCGCCGACCGATGCCAATTCGTCAGGTTTCAATCCTGGGTTAAATGCAATTGGATGTCTAACCGTACTGATGAGCTGTGATACAGCAAAACAGATCTGTCTGTGGATGACTATATATATATATATATATATATATATATATATATATATATATATAGAAACAAAAATATATTAGGTGGTTTATGAGTAAAAATAAATTTCTATTTCGTACTTACTAAGACAGTATTTAAATCAATTTGTTGCTTCAATAATAAATTTATTTTAGTTTAGATCTTTCATTTAGTAACGATTTTTGCTCAGAAAATAATATTATGACTAAATTTTATTCTTTGCACAGTCTGCAGACATCACCACCAATGTAAGGCTTGAAGTTTTTTATTATTCGCCATATTATATCAGGGTCTTTGCTGTTTTTTTCTTTTAATTTCCACACATACTTAGCCAGTTTGGTACAATTTTTAAGGTTTTCTAGTTTGGTACAATTTTTTGAGTTTCTAGTTTGAATGTAGATCGATGATTAAGATTCTTAAAAACTTTCTCCCTAATTTTGAAAATTTCAGGTATTTTAAATTTCTAGTTCCATGTTTGTAAAAACCCCTGTTGTACATTGGAAAACGTTGGAAAATCAGTTACCATAAATTGCCTGAAGATACCGAATGATTGTGTAAATAACAGTTTTCCAAATGAAAAATATTCAAAAGCTCTACATTATATATGTGTTGAGCTCTTTTTAATATATATATATATATATATATATAGGATGCAATGGGCAAATTGTTGCCATATTATATTTCTAATTTCCAGCATATGTTTTGTTTGTTTCTGATTTTGTCATCTGCAAAGTTTAGTAGGGTCAGTTGGGCACCATCTGTAAGAAAAAGAGTACCATGCTGCAATTCACTCAACCAGAAATTTGAAAATGGCATGCTGTACTGCTTTACCTTCATGCCAAAAGCTTCAATATGAAGATTTTACAGTGTTTGGGTGCCAATCTGGGGACAGTGCAGAGAATTCAGAAAAAGTTGGATGAGTCTAATTGTGATTATGATGATTTTTGGAGTGATAGCAATATTATGCCTCCCTTCATCTTCCCACTTAATACAAAAGCTTACATCAAGTGCCTGGATCAAGAGGGAAGACACTATGTCTGGCAACAGGACTCTGCACTGTGCCACATAAGAAGAAGAATCCAGTTGTGACTATCAGAAAATTTCTGCGACCACATCACCCCTTACATCTGGCGACCTAGCACCTAACAAAGGAGGGACTAACAAAACTTCTTGTAACTTCAATAATGAACTTTAGGTAAGGATTATGGCAACATTCACCAATTTAAACAAGGAGACTGTCCAGAAAAGAAGCAAGGGATTCCAAAGCCATCTGGAGGCCATGGTTGAAACCAGTGGTGATTTTATTGAATAAGTTTATTCTTTAGTATTTCAAGATATTTTTGTGTATATTTAGTAAATATATTTGTTAAAATGTGATGTCAGTATTATTTTCATTTTTGCATAATTTAGACAATTCATTTATTGTACCCTGTAAGTAGGTACATATTATTTTTTGCAAAAGTTCCATAACTACAAATGATAAATTTTAAATTTTAAAATTATTATAACTGAGCAGGTTCACATGTATTTTTTAAAGCTTACAGTCACAACAGATAATAAATCTGTCTGATGAATTTCATCTTAACATCAACAAATTGATTCAAGAACTGTAAATGATTAGTATAAAAATAAATAAACATAATATGTTTATATTATTCAATGAAACACATACACGCACACACACACGCACACACACACACATATATATATATATAGAGAGAGAGAGAGGGAGAGAGAGAGAGAAAGAGAGAGAGAGAAAGAAAATGAGTGCATGTAACTGTCATTTTCATGCTTTAATCTGATCTTCAGATCAGGTTGCACTATTTGTTTTATGTTTATTTACAGTTAGGTTCAACTTGTACAAGGCGCGGGAGCCACTCCAGGTTACAATGTAAGAATTTAGTGGGCTATATATTTTAGTGTTGATTTCTACATCCACACTATGTCTATAAATACTCAATCTCTGATAGCAAGCATTCACCCGCTATAAGTATAGTAAATTTTAAACAATATATATATAATTGTATATGTGTGTGCGTTCTTCATATATAAATATACAAATATCACAAAGATAAGCAAAGTTGACATTTAACAAAATATATATCATGTTGCGACACCAAAGGTTTCCACAATGAGTTGATTATTTTTAAGGGTGAAATGGTGACCTTTTAGAAGAAAAAAGTGGCAAGACAATGACGGTGATTAGTTCTTTTGTAAATGAGGGTTTCAAAAAGTTAGTGCTGAGAAACCCGCTTGCTAACAGAAGGAAGATATTTTTATTTACGCATTTGTCCTTTCTTTTTTCTTTTTTGTCTTGTCATAGCATATAACCTCTTGAAAGTTGTTAAGGCAATAACCATCAAAAGTCTGAAAAAGTTCAGGCTTCCCTCAAGATTTTATGCTCTTATTTAGAAATTTAAAAAAAAAAATTGAGGAATAATTATCTAATTGCAGCAAGGGAAAAAGGAAAGTGGTTGATCATCGCTAGTAAATCATGAGTATAACTTAAGAAAAGAAATTTCAATGATATCTTAATGAAGCATTCTCTTTATTTTTCCTTTCAGCAAAGTGAATGCGTATCAGTGAAAGGATCTTGACCATAAAAAAATTCACATCATCATCTTTATCAGCCCTTGTGCTATTTTTATGTTTAATAATTTCTTGTACATGAAATATTGCTGTTACTTATTGATTATTCAAAAGAACAAAATTATAACTATCACTAGAATATTTTAAGAAAAAAAAATGAAGGAAGATAAAAATGACAAGATGTTGATTTTTGTATCAAAGTTTTGTGTTAAATGCCATTTTCAAATTCACGAGAGAGATTGTTAAAATGATACAACACAAGATATGAAAAAATTATAAAACATGAAGTAAAGCATAGATGTCATGAGTTTATCTATGATCTGAATTACAATATTTCTATAATTGCATTAATATATATATTATATAATTGCATTAATATATATATATATATACATATCAGCATGCAGTGTGGGTATAGAAGAATCCAAAGGAGTATCCTGTACATACAGTGGTAGGATAACACTTAGAGAGCTCTAAGCATATATGCATATAAATACATATAGAGCAAATATAAGAAAAATTAAGGCAGACATGTTATTTCATGGTGAATCAGAAATATAAGCCTATTTCAGGTGAACCATCGTCAGCTTCCGTCTTTATTTTATGAAAGATTTTACATGAATTTGTGTAAAATCTTTTGTAAAATAAAGATGGAAGCTGACGATGGTTCACCTGAAATAGGCTTATACTTCTGATTCACCATGAAATAACGTTTCTGCCTTAATTTTTCTTATATATATATATATATATATATATATATTATTATAATTATAGAAATATATATATATATATATATATGTGTGTGTGTGTGTGTGTGTGTGTGTGTGTGTGTGTAATAATATATATATATATATATACTGTACGGATAGTCTACCATGCCTTCATGTCTTGTTCAAGGCTACTTCACAAGCATAGCTGACTCTCTCTACATTTAAAGATGGATTAATTTTTAACATACTTTAAATGATAAATATATTAAAAGATAAAATTCTCTTTCTATTTGTGATAATAACATTTTTATTATTTAAAATATTACATGAATTTTGTTATTATTAAGAATTGAAGTGAAAAGTGAAAAGCTCCTTTCTTTTGTTGGTTTCAAGAGGAAATGTTTTTGAAGAAAGGTCTATTTGATGTTTTTAATGCATGCATGATAGTAGTAAATGTTTGTATGTTGGTTTAAAGTTCTTTTTGTTGTCAGACAGTTGTGAGAAAAGAGAAAAGTCAGAGTGAAGGAGAGCATGAGAAAGTGATATTTGTGTTGACTGGTATTTGTATGTCTAGACTGACGATTTTGACTTTGTATTTTCTTTTCTTTCATCGCAGAAAGGAGAAAAGAGAAGGTGAGAGGGTAAAATACTGCAGGTCAGCTGGACGCCATCCTGGAGAAGAGAAAAGGCAAAATCACATGTATTTAAGCATTCTGATGACCAAGAATTGGATCAACTTTGAATATATTTTCTGTCTTCTGATTGGTCAATATATATTTCTTTTGGATTGTATTTTATCAACTTCAACTGAGTGTTATATACGGAGCCTATTGTGCAAAGCCCAAAATATATCATTATATTTTAAGCTATGAAAGAGGTAATGACCTGTTTCTGCTCTTACTGTAGCTGCAATATATAAAAAGCAAATTAGAAGCAAATTAATAAAAAATTATCCTAATGTTGGAGAATTTTTTCTTTATTTTCAACTGAAATTAAAGCCAAAATACGATGTTTAGAACGGCTCATGATTAAACATAATAGACATTCATTGTCGCTTATATTTAACAGTATATGTTTAGAAAATATATATATGTATATATATTATGGTGTTAGACAAGAAGTTTTTTACTATGATTGGCCATGCCAAATTTTAAAACAAAATCAACAGTTGACCAGTTTTGTCACCTCTCATCAGGGAAAAGTTATGAAAAGCAAATCTGTTATAGGTGAAATGAATGAACAGATGGGGAAAAGTTTTTTGATTTTACTAAAAGTGATTACATTTGAAGATGCTAGAGACTCAGCAGAGCAAACTCAAGCAAACACTCCCTTTGTTTACAAAGAGAGGGCTGCCTAGATTTGATAAACAGTATCTCCAACATCTTCAGATGGAAATTCAAGTGTGATTTGGCCAAAACAGAAAACCATTCCACATTAAAATCTGCAGCACAATTCTGATTATTTATCAAAGAATCTGCAATAAAAGACCCATATGTATTTTGAATGGTATCATCAGATGAAAAATTTTAATTGAGTATTTTAGCAGGCATATGTCGTTTCTTCCTTACATCCAAACGCTGTGTCATTCTACCGATGTAGTTAACTCCAAAACTACATTTAAAATGGTAAATAACCCAATCAATATAGGGATGGGGGTAGAAGGTCTCTACATATAGATGGAAGGACAGATCTAGTTTTAAAAAAAACATGTACGTTAGCCTGATAATAACCCTCATGTGAACTTAATGAAACCATACCCAATCATGGTATTCAAAGATAAACTGGAAATTTCCTAACTGTTGCAGGTTTAATTTTCTTAAACTCAGCTATCTTCCCTTGAATAACTGATTGAACAATGAAACTAGTTATACAAATAATTTCATCTTTCAAGGTGTCATCTGAAATATATATATAAAAAGATGTATGACAAAGTGGGAAAAGTTTTTGCATAACGCATTTTGTCAGATGAAGTCTTTTTTCCACTTTGTCCGAAACAGTTCTTGATATATATATAAAATATATATATGAACATATGCACTGCATCATATTTTATTATGCAAATCAATATTTTTTTAAAATGAAAACTGTATTTTGTAAATAAGTAACAATATATATATATATAAAAAAGTGGACATTGATGTCAGCATCCATAGGTAACACTCTGTTTCATGCTAAACACAACAATTGAAATGGACGATTGCATTTAGCATAAAACAGACTGTCACTTCTGAGTGTTGTCATCAATGTTTACATTTTTTATTATTTTTTTATAATCATTTCACCTCGAGCAAGGCAGTACTACCACTGGTACACAAGGGGTTACATAAGAGAAGAGTGAAAATAAAGAGGAACAACTTACAGGGGGTTTCAGAGAATGGTAAGAGAAAGATGAGAACAATGGTATGAAGAGAGCTGTATGAGAGTAGAGTGAAAAAGGAGAAGAACATGATACAAGGGTTGTCAGGGAAAGGATGCAAGTCGAAAAGATAAGAGATGGCAATTGACACTATTTAAATTCTTGGAGATTGTAGCTGTCAAGGAAGCAAATATACAGAAGGGAATTCCACAGGCAGGAAGTGCAAGAAAAATGTTACTAGAGTAGAAATTGTGAATACATTTGATTAGTTTCACTGTGAAAGGGTTGCATCTAGTTGCTAGTCTAGTAACTTGAGGAAACTCATACAGAGGGGTCACCAGGGAACTAAGCTCATCAGAGCAAAAGCTCTGAAAGTATTTGTAGAAGAGACGGAGGGAAGCCACATTACATCAGTGAGAAAGTGACTGGAGTTGAGCTACCAGGTTGGGATTGATTACAGTGCAGATTCTCTGTTGGATTTTGTCAAGAACCTCAAAATACATTGCAAGGTTAACCTACCAGATGTGACAGTAGTATTCAATTTGTATATGCTCTATCCCTGATATTGAGAATTAATTCATAAACATAGCATACCATAAAACTGTATTTAATTATATATATATATATATATATATAAAAGTGATGAGGGTGGACATTTTGTAAGTATTTGTTTGTTCGATAGATTCAACTTAGCATCTGCATTTTGCAGTCTAGCTGAACGGGAGTTGCGCTCAGATGTAGATAAAAGTTTTCATGACTAGTGCTTTAGCCATTTTCAAGGGTGTTGCATTAAGTATACTCATACTCCATGTATTTGTTTACATAGTATTTTTATTGTGCAAGAATTCTTGTGGAAAGGTGATTGCTTAGAGCAGTTATGTGCTATGTGTGGCTGGGTTGATGTGAGCGTCACTTCTATTTTTAGAAAACACTTAACAGGCCGTCTCTGCTACTGAACACTGTTTAATCAATAGGGCTTCTCTAATAATAAGATGTTAACAGTTATGTGATTTAAAAATGATTTTTGTGTTATCAACTAAAGTTTTCCCCAGGGAATCTGTTAAATTATGGGTAATAAATGTTTTTAAATATCACTTTAATTTTATAAATGACATGTAAGGCATCTGTCTAAGAAGGTGGTCGTATGTCTGATATAGGTAACTGATTTTGATTTGTTGGCATTAACTTGGTTAGTAACCATGAGATAAGCTAACAGTTTTCTGTAATCTATTATAAACTTTACAAATTTTTGTAGCAGAAATATATATATATTCATGCTATTAATTCCTTTTTATAAAAGGTATTTTTTAAGGGATACTCATATTTGAGTAGATACTCTGTTTTTATTTATTTATTAAAAAGTATATTTATTTATTTACATCTACCAGCCTGATAACTTGAGAAATCTTGTTAGAAAAATATGCAGCCTCTGATAGGATTTGAACACATATATAATTCCCTCAATAAAAACATTGCTTTAGTCCGATAAAGTCCTAAAAGAGAAAATGTGTCAAAATAAATTTATTTTACTTTGTTATTAATTTGCTTAAAATAATTCTGCGATATGGAATTTTATATCATTATCACAAACTAAGAACCAAAGGAGCTACTTTTATGTATGAGAATTCTTTTCCTTTAATTTCCTCCACATGGCGCCTCCAATTTCAGATTCTCTGACATTCATCCAATATTTTTGTAATGTTAGTTTTTGACCCTGTTCCACTTTCATTACGATTCTAGCACATATTTCTGTGTCTTTTGTCATAAAATCTAGAATAAAAATCAATTTTTTAAACATATTCAGTGTTAGCATATTTAATTTGAATCTTTCACATTGTTAAAAATTCCAGCATATGTGATAAAATATTTGTACTTTTTTCTTCAGATTCATACACTTCCAGCAAGAATTGAATAACAAACTTTTGTCTTTAAAACTTATATTCAAAATATTTTTCATTTATTCAAAGCAAATTTTTACTGGTTTTCTCAGTAGTACAAATTTACAGTATTTTCATGTTCTACTTTTGCTAACTTTCTCAACAAAAGTCTTGTTTTTTCACATCTTCCCAGTTAACGCATTCTTCTCTGTAAATTTACTTGAATCCTCTAAAATAAGCAGAAAACGTAATTCCATCATCTGAATTGTGTGTGAACTCAACTATAGCATCTGCCACCATGTCAGGAGTAAAAGAAATTTGGAAAATTTTCTGTTTTTTTCCGAATTATTTCAGTTAAGTTTTATTGGAGTTGTAACAACTGTTGTTGCATTTACTGTTGTTATATTTTTACCACTTGGACTGTTAATTCTTCCATATCTAAGAATTTTACACACATAAAAAAAAATTACACTGAGGTGGTTCTAATTTCTTGTCATCATTGTTATTATATGTGAGCAGAAAAATAATAATTTTTTTCTACTGCATATAAGTTTGCTTCCTTGTTGCTACTGTTATAACTCGCTACTAATGGTTATAATATTATGTCTTGACTGACTCCAACTATATTCTAATAAACACTCTTGGAACTTTCTCCCTGAACTCTTTTTGAGTTCTTTATTTAAGGCATCTGGCCTCATTCATTTGCATTCTCGAAGAAGTCTTATTTACTCCCCAACATTGACCTTACCCCAACTGATTATTAAAATGCCAGGATATAGCTAATAAAAACTTTTCTGTATGACACTGATGTCATTGACATTTCTGACACTCCGAGATGGTTGAAAATACTTGAACAAAAGAATTATTAACTTTGGACAGTTTCTCAATAAATTTGATCCTAATGTATGACAACTCATGTACAAACTAGAAAAATGTAATAAAGGGTAGATAGATGTTGTTGGTAAATTTTAATAAAACCTGTTTTAATGTGTATATATATATATATATATATATATATATATATATATATATATATATATATATGTTTATATGTGTGTGTGTGTGTGTGTGTTTATTGAAGATATGACATAAAAATTTATATATCAAACTAATAGTTTGTATGAAAATGACAAAATGTTAAAAATTAGTGACACATTTTGTCTGGAGAAAGTACTTCTCTAGACAATATATGTCAGAAAGAAATTATATATATATATATATATATATATATATATATATATATATATGTATGGATGTATGGATGTATGAATGTGTGTATGTATTCACTTCCATACAGGCAAGAAAACTCATACATAGAAAATTGAATACATATGCAGAATAAGTTAAGGATATTTATTCTAATCAATCAGACTTTATTGCAATGAATTTTCATACAATTCTTGGTGACCAATGTAAAGAAAATTGCCAGGTCACACAACACATAATCACCAAATTGACATTTCCACCTTCATGAACTCTATTATGAAAATATTCCAAGCTTTCATGCTTGTTGCATTTGAGCCTCAAGGGTTTCTCTGCACATCATCATTTACAAAGTCAGGGGTCAGTAATTTCATAGACTGCCTGACAAACCAAGTGTCACTCTGCAGACAGGAGACATTAGATTTGAGTAATAAAAGCTGAACTGATTTCTATATTGGTTAGTTAGTTGACTGAGTTTAAATAATAAGCCAAGTTTCAGTTTAAGTTGGGATTTTCATTGAAGGATATTGATTAAAATGAATAATTGTTGTCTGACCTTCCTAAAATGATTTTATGGACAACTTCACATTTCATATGTGTTTAAAACTGAACACTGCTTATATACAACACATTAAAATTTCCCTTCTTTGATTCCATGCACCTATGGCTTAGCAGGTAGTGACTCTGACTGACACCAAATTGGTCGAGTTTCGATCCTGGCCAGAAGCAAGTGGATGTGTCTAGCCACACTGATGAGCTGTGATACAGTGAAACAAGCACGTATATGGATGACTAATATATTATGCTCTCATTATGATTGAGCTCTCTAGAGAAGAAGATTTTAAAAACAGTTACCACTTCTTTGATATATGCATTACTCCTCAGGGATAAATTGATTTCTTTCAGTGAGTGGCATGTGTATACACTGCTTATATGCAACACGTTAAAATTTCCCTTCTCTGATTCCATGCAACTATAGCTTAGCAGGTAGTGACTTCGACTGACAGCAAATCGGACGAGTTTTGATCCTGGCCAGAAGCAAGTGGATATGTCAAACAACACTGATGATACAGTGAAACAGGCTTGTATGTGGATGACTAATATATATATATATATATATATATATATATATATATATATTTATTATAAATTATGTTTTAGAACATGTACATAATTTCTTCTATATATGTCCTCTTCTCTACAATCATATGGCTGTTTCAGTGTTTGGAACCCAAACCCATCATTGGGAGAAAATGATTTTCTCAGGATGATGTGTTTGGGTTCCAAACACTGAAACAGCCATATGATTGGAGAGAAGAGGACATGTATAGAAGAAATTATGTACATGTTCTAAAACATAATTTATAATAAATATTCACAGCTCTATACATCATATAACGAGCACTGTTTTAAATTAATGTTTTGGACAGAAAAATTTTTTTTCTTTTTTCTCTTCTCATTCTATACTCACTCGGATATATATATATATATATATATATATATATATATATATATATATATATATACCATTTCTGCTCACTTGTAAAATTTATCATTCATTTATTTCTGAATTATTTTACTAATAAATTGTTTTAAGCTTGTTCCATAGTTTATCCTCATCTATTTCTTCCTTTCTGTGAGAATTGTTTTCTTCATTGTCATAATTTTTACCAATGTTCTCCTTCCAACAATGTGTTGGCTGAAAGGTTTCTTCAAGAAAAAAAGAATACTTATTTAAATCTGCATATACATACATATATATATATGTATATATATATATATATATATATATATATATATATATATATATATATAAATTTGTAACCTAGCTGAGTAGTGTTATTTCAGTCTTGTTGACTTTGAAGTTTTATGAAGACATTATAGTGATTGAAATATATTTTGGCTCATGTTTTATATTAATATTACATATAAATTGAACTACATTTTAATTAATATTACACACAGAACTAAATTTTGCTGAACAATACATATTTTAACTAACACTAAATACAAATTGGGATAGTTTTTACTAATATCACATATTTATACTAATGCTATATATTAATTTTGACTAATACAAAATATAAATTGGGTTAAAATTTGACTAATACAACATATAAATGACACTAGCTTTTGACTAACATGACATTTTGACTAATGCTAGACATAAATTAGATTAGAATTTGGCTATTACTACAACTATTTGCTAATATTACATATAAATTAGACTGAAAGTTGAATAAATAAATATTTTAAGTAATATAATATACAGAAATATTTTTATGAGAAATTTTGCACTCTGAAAATTGGTTTCTTTCATGATCACACTCCTATCTACAAACAAAAAGCAGCAGCTGTAAATATTTATATTCCCCTGCTAGTAATAACTGAACAGCATGTTTTACTTTGCATTTTAGACATGCCGACTTTATTTTATGCATATGAATGAATATTGAATGGATAGCTTATAATGGCAAGAAAAACAGTCATATTAAAATCAAACAAGAGGAAAGAATAACAGAATATTTTATAGTTACCGTGAAGAGGTAAATGAAAAATTTAAAAAGTCACTATATATATATATATATATATATCTGCCAGACGCTCGTGGCCTACGGGTAGAATCGCCGACTGATGCTGATTCGTTCAGGGTCTAAACCATACTGATGAGCTGTAATACAGCGAAACAGATCTGTCTGTGGATGACTATAGTATATATATATATATATATTAATGTTTGCGCAAAAAGTACACACAGTAAATAACAAAGAGTGTTGAATGAATAATGTAAATTACAGGGCATCAAATATTATATAATAATAAATGTGGATTGTTCTTTCCTTTACCATCTGAAAATTACAAAATCTAATGAAACTGACAGATGCAGAGTGTTAAAACAGCAGGAAGATTTATCATTGCATGTTATATATATATATATGGGTTAGGTATGGATGAAGAAAATTCTGTATCCAAAAAAAAACTCTATTCTTACAAAAGTGCTCAATACAAAGTAGAGCAAACAATATTTATTTAGAATTTATAACATAAATATGTTATAATATTACTACTAAGAAAGCCATTTTGTTTTGACACTAACTGTGTCTTATCAAGTGATGATGTTGATTTCAAGTTGAAAAGTTTTAAAATGTTCAAAACTAACCAAATCCTCTTAATCAGGGAGACATTGTTACATATTCAGTGGTGACCAATCAAAATACAAGTAATTTCTAATTTGAATTTGGGAAATTCTGTGACATGAAAATGTTTAATTAATTATTTTACAATAATATTTAAAATATATATGTATGTATTGAATATATACAAGTGATTGAAAAGTAACTTCCCATTTTAAAATACTTATAATTTATTTATTATTAACTATAATTTTTGCAAGAAATGTATATAAGAAAAACATGAGGTTTTATTTTAAATTCAGTGTGGGCACCAGATTTTGCTACAGGCTTCCTGAGTCACCCAGGAACCATGTCAACTGATTTCTTGTGGAATGGAAGATAAATCTTCTTGTATTTCACCTTTAATATAAAAAGTTCTTCCAAAGTCATTGGTTTGGTTTTGTAGTCTTATTCCTTTAACCAATGCCAAAGGTAAAAGCCACAATGTGTTAAGCCAGGACTCTTTGGTGGCCACTCATATGGACCACAATGACCCATCTATTTTCCACCAAAGTGGGCATTAATCATCATCATTTATTCAGTTTGCATCTTTAGCATTATGGTCACTAATCCCCATGAGTGTTTGTCCCTAGTGCCACTTACTTTTCACTGGGTTAAGCAGAATGTCTTATCAAAGCCATCTTTCTACATAATATTCCTAAAGTAATTTAACATTTTGGTTACTATTCCCTCTATCTCTCTCTGTCTGATGCTGCTCTTACACCCTCAGCCACTATCATTTCACTTCGCCTCATAATATCATCAAACTAAGACATGAGTGGTTTTCCGTGGTGCCACCTGTCCTCCACTGGGTCCAGCAGAATGTCTTATTGAAGCCATCTCAGGATATATTATTCTTGAAGTAATGAAACCTGTTTTCTGCCATTAGCTCTTTTAATATGTACTTTGTCCTGATCGTATGTAGCATTCATTTATTAGTGTTTCACTGTCCATGACTCCAAGGACTCTACAATACGCCTACATATCAAAAGCATCAATGTGTCTTTCTTTTTTTTTTTTAATCGTTTCACCCCAAACAAAGCATTCCACTGCCACTATTGTGCAGGGGGTTACATAGGGGAAAATAAGGAGAAAGAGTGGTTAGATATAGGAAATGTCAGAATGAGGGTGATAGATAGGTAAGGATACCAAGGATGAGGGTTTGGTAGATGGGAAGAGTGTTTGAGAGAATGGATGCGAGTTA
The DNA here is from genome assembly GCA_037127315.1 of Ascarosepion bandense. Lineage (NCBI taxonomy): Eukaryota > Metazoa > Mollusca > Cephalopoda > Sepiida > Sepiidae > Ascarosepion > Ascarosepion bandense. Next base: position 149,144 of record JBBBDQ010001229.1, on the reverse strand, counting down.
GTGTGTTAGGAGGTATCTATTGATACATTTAAACTCCTGGAGATTGTAGCTGTTGGGGAATTCCACAGGCGGGAAGTGCAAGAAAAGAAGCTGTTGGTGTAGAATTTGTGGTTACATTTTATCGGTTTCACTGTAAAAGGGTGGGACCTAGTTGCTAATCTAGTATCTCATGCAAATTCGTACCTAGGGGGCACTAGTGATCTAAGTTCATCAAAGCAGAAGCCATGAAAGTATTTATAAAAGATGCACAGGGAAGCCACATCACGCTGGTGAGAGAGAGACTGCAGCCAGTCTGCCAAGTCGGTATCGATCACATCACAGATTCTTCATTGTATTTTTTTTAAGAACCCTGAGGAGAACAGCAGGGGCCTCTGACCAGATGTGGCAGCTGTATTCAGTACATGGGCGGATGGTAGATTTATATATGTGCAAGATAGATTCAGACGGGAAAAACTTCCAGGCCCTGTACAGAGAACCGAATTTCATAGTAGCGGATTTAGCAATGGATTCGATATAGTCATTCCACTTGAGGTCTGCTGAAAGTGTGAGGCCAAGGAGGTGTGGTGTTTTACTCTCTGGGAGGCAAGCCTGTTCCATGCTAATGGGAGGTAGGTGTGATTGTCTATGATGGTTAATTGATAGCAGCTTTGTTTTTCTCTTTTAGTCAGTGTGCATGACTCGCATCTGTAGGTAGTAATGGCAAAAGCAGTGGCTTGTGTAAAGTTCAACATTAGGCTGATGTGTATCTTCCAACAATTCCAAATGTTTCCCTTTTTTGTCACAGCACTTCTTGTAATTGCCATCCTTCTTTTGACCTCCAACATACACATGTCTTGGGTATTGATGGTGGAGCCTAGATACTTCACTTTCCCTTCTCACCATTAAATTGTCTGTGTGGCCCCTGTTAACCCCCTTTAATTTGGTCATCTTGGACTTTAGCAGAAGACCTCACTGGGCACTTATAACCATTACTATTGCCATTATAGTGTTTCAGCATTTCATGAATCCTTTCTCTTCTGGCTCTAATTTTTCTGACATTCTATATAACCTTCTACTTTTTCCTGATATCTTTTGTTTCCTGTTTTTCATGACACTCTTGATTTCTCTCTTCCAGACAGAAAACATAGGCACAGACAAGTTTTGTTTCAAGTAATACCAGGCGAAAAGATTTATTAACATATTTTTAAAAGTGTTCAGGACATAGAAGTTTCTAAAAAATAATGAAATTGAAAATTGTTTTATAAACCAATGAATTACGAGCGGTTCCTGATGATCAATGAAAACTTTTGTTCCCACTTTCTGTGCGTTCACCTACAGAGGTAGCATAATCAATGTACGTTTTAATAAGTTTAATCTCATACAAGGGTTCCGACCAGAGAATTATATGATTAGATTCAATGCCAAGAGCTGGCATATACATGGTAAATAATGTCTCATATCTTTCATTAGCATTTTGATGAAAGCTGAAATTGATCAGCTATTTCAAATTGAAATAATAATAATAATAATAATATATCGAGCCAGTTGAGACAGAAAAATGCTTTAGATAATGAAAATAATGTCCATATCTTTTTGCTGGTAGGCATACCATCTAAGGTTGCCAGTAACATCATAAATAAGGTTTCATAGTACTTATTGGAAATTGAATTCAAATCTACTGATTTCTCATTCCGAGCCAATATTCATTACTTCACAACACCCATCGATAGTAGGGACATAGTAGGAGGAAAAAATGAAGATTATCAGGATATGTAGGGTGGATAACAGTTGGGAAAATATCCTCTCTTTTAGAGTACAATCATATTGTAAGTAATATCTTTAAATCATGTGTTATTGTCATTTGCATTGTTACTGTTAATAAAATTATAAAATTGAGGAAACAAGCTCTTTATTAGAGTACAATCATATTGTAAGTAATATCTTTAAATCATGTGTTATTGTCATTTGCATTGTTACTGTTAATAAAATTATAAAATTGAGGAAACAAGCTCTTTATTAGAGTACAATCATATTGTAAGTAATATCTTTAAATCATGTGTTATTGTCATTTGCATTGTTACTGTTAATAAAATTATAAAATTGAGGAAACAAGCTCTTTATTAGAGTACAATCATATTGTAAATACTATCTTTAAATCATGTGTTATTGTTATTTGCATTGTTACTGTTAATAAAATGATAAAGTTGAGGAAACATCCTCTGTTTTAGAGTACAATCATATTATAAGTACTATCTTTAAATCATATGTTATTGTCATTTGCATTGTTACTGTTAATAAAATGATAAATGTATTTTTGCCCCCCACTTTTCATTTCCCTTTTTTAGTACATTGCATTTATTCTTGTTAGTGAGGTAGAAAACCATTAAAGAATAGCAACCCAACTTCGATGATTCCAACAGGAATTGAACACACAACATTGTACAAAAGTGTACTAACCAGGCAAACCTCATAGTTACTGATCATTTGATAACAAATTTTGCCTTCACTCAGTAACAAAGACTACTTTGTCGATTTTTTTATAATTTTACAACATTGTACAAAAGTGTACTAACCAGGCAAACCTCATAGTTACTGATCATTTGATAACAAATTTTGCCTTCACTCAGTAACAAAGACTACTTTGTCGATTTTTTTATAATTTTATTGCACCTACAAAAGAAAAAAATAATTACTAAAGACATAATTAATCTACTTTCCATAAAGTTCACATTGTTATTTGTTTCTCTGTGATTTGAAAATATTTCTTAAAAAATTATTTTGGGTTTTGTTCGTAAGTTTGAATAAAAGAAATATGAAAAAGTTTCTGCAATTTCTCAAAGTGTGTTGGCAAGAAATGAAATAAAACTAGATTGTTATAAATATATAGAGAAAGCCACAAATAATATAGAAAAAAAAGAAAGAATACTAAAAGGATGAAGAATGAAATTAATTTAGATAGAGTTAAAAAAAATAGTAATATGTATCGATAAATTAAAACTATTGTGAAGAAATATTAAAATATAAAATGGAATAACAAAACTGATATTGAAATGGTGCATAGAATGAAAATAAAAATAGTATAAATTTGAAATGTACAGAAACTTTAAAAAAGAAAAAATAAGTAAAATAATAAAAGAAATGAAGAAGTAAATTAAAATGATGAAAAGCAGTCTTCAAATTAGAAAAGGAAATATCAGATGAAAAAATAAATGAAAACTAAATAAAAAGAGAATGAAAAATTACTGAAAAATAAATAAATTTTTAAAGGTGTATTCTTAAAGCAGTTGAATATTTTTTGTATTCAAGGTCATCATTTTCTTTTTGTACAGAACAGAGTAGAATTATGTCTCTTGTCTTATTTGAAGAACTAATTCTTTTATTGCTCTCTTTTGACATGCCAAGGCCATATACTGAAGGTTTTGAAAAAAGGAAAGAAGGAAAAATTTTATTCTTCCAAAATTCATAAAGAAAGGAAGAAAGTAAAAAAAGAACCACGACAATTGAAAACAAACCAAAAAAAGGAATAACAGTTCTAGGAAGAGAGGAACAATTTTTATTCGTTTTCAAAACCCTTCATAGAAAATGTTGCATGAAAATAGATAAAACAAAATGATAGAATTGGCTAAATTATACAATAGAATTTCACTTTATTCACTGGTGCTATTCTCAGAGTTTCTTAACTACAATGCAAAAACCACAAATTTCTTTAAATTTTGTTCATTATGTTCGTGTTGACCATAGAATCTCTTGAGGCCTGGTTAGATATAATTTCCAAGGAAGTGTTAAAAACAACTTTTCAATCAAGAGTGGAAACTCAGTGAGTACTAATCATATTGTCAGTGTTTATTTTACCATTAGCAAATATCCACAACTCCAGTTGTTGATGAGGCATGTAAAGGAAATCTTTTCAAAAAGTAATGAAGTATACAAAGAAAAAGTTATGAAAATCATATTGATCAGAATAAATATCTAAAAAGGTAATTATCAACCATAGAAATTATTTCAGTTCCTGTTGGCTCATTGCCAGGCAATTTAAAATAAAACAATAAACCTATTGTTAAAAATTTTCCTTAGTTTAAATACTTGTTAGGTTCTTTTTGTTATAAAAGAAACAAATAAGTTTGCTGTTAAGAAACATAATCCTCTAATTCTTCTGGTCTGAATATTTCAAACTTGAAAGTTCTTCAAAACAAATATTAAAAGAAAAAGTCATATAAAATAAAATATCTGTTTTTCTTTTATAAATTATTTCTGTAATGAAATTTATTTCTATAATTTTTAAAACTATTGGATTGTCAGATTGATTTCTTCATTTTTTCCAATGTTATCTGAATTAACATATAAACTATCTTTAGAAGTAATGCTTTCTGAAAGTGTAGAAAAAATAGAATACAGCCATTGTAAGTAATTCTGACCTGTCATGGTCAGGAAGAAAAGACATGGAAACAAGAAGGTAAGTTTAACCAGTGTATTAGAATAACAGAACATATATACAAAGAAGAGTATTGGTTGGTTGGTTGGTTGGTTGTTTTGTTTTTATGGCAAATCAACCTCGGTGGGTCATTTATTGCCAACTAAATTTTACTTATTTATTGCTGGTAATACCTTTTTCTTTCAACAATTTATTGTTGTTTTTATATAAGTTTTGTGTCTAGTAATTCTTTTTTCTTTCCGAGAATCAGGATTCATTGGGATTTGTTTTTGAGGGCAGGGTCCCCAAATCCTACCCTGTTATTTAACCCATAACTGGAGGGAAGGGACAGATTAATACCTTTCCCAAGGGTACCAGTGCTTAAGTGAATGCAGGGTATTCAACTGGAATTTGAACTCAGCTCACCAGTTTCTCTTTCCGAGCTGTTATCCACTGCACCACAACGCACATCCGTCACTAAACGCTTACAGCACCTGGTATTCCCAAATGGTCACCCATCTAAGTACTGACCAGGCACAACGTTGCTTAACTTTAGAGTGTTAGTAGTTTGCAGGTAGAAAAGTATGTTCAAACTGTCTAGTTATGCTGCATCTTGACTGCCTCATGACTGCCTCACAACTGCCTCCTGGAAATCATGCCGGTTAGTATTTATTGTAGGAGGAAGAGTCCATTTCACTGTAGAATAGGGCATCATAACAGTAATACAAGTAAGTAAGAAAATAATATAAGAAATACAATGATCATATTGAAAGTACTATATTTAAGTCACATTTTAATGTCATTTACATTGTTACTGTTAATAATATAAACATAATTTGAAATCCCACTTTACATTTCCTCTTTCAGGACCCTGTAATTATTCTTGCTTCCTAGAACAATTTCACTAGAAACAAGGAAGAAAGTACTGGATTGCTATGTGTTGTCAGTTCTTCAATATGGCAGTAAATGCTGGACAATATCATCAAAGATGAAGGAAAAACTTGAAGCATCTGAAATGTAGTTCTACAGAAGGATGCTGCGAATATCATGGATCGAGCATGTGAGCAATGATGCAGTCCTAGAAATGATGGAAGTAAAATGGAAATTGATACTGAGCATCAGGAAGAGACAGCTGAAGTTCCTGGGACATGCAATGAGGAAAGAAGGCTTGGAGAACCTGATACTAACAGGCCAGATAGAGGGAAAAAGAGACAGGGGAAAGCAATGGATAACATATTTGAAGAACCTTATCAGGTGGATGATGGAACGAGGGTTTCATGGTGTAACAGGAGAAGGCGTGCTAAGAGCCACAATGGATAGGGAGATGTGGAAAGCCATGATCGCCTACATCCTGAAGGGACAGGACACATAGAAGAAGAAGAGGTAGGAAGGTATTAAAAATAACAGCCCAACATTGGTGACCCTACCACTCAACCTTGTACAAGTAAGTTCAACATTTCCTTGATGCCTGGTCAGATATAATTACCAAGGAAATGATAAAAGTGGTAAAAACAACTTTTCAATCTAGAGTGCAAAATCAATGAGTACTAATCATATCATCAATTCTTATTTCACCATTACCAACTAACCACATCTCCAGTTGTCGATGAGGCATGTAAAGGAAATCTTTTCACAAAAAAAATGAAATATAGAGAGAAAAAATTATGAAAATCATAGTATCAAACCCACTGATTATTGAATTTGATACTATTTTTTGTATCACTATTCTTCATTTATAACTTTTTATTATTTTCTATATGTATATATATATATAAATATATATAGTGTATTGATGCAGCAGATAATTTTCTAAACATATACTGTTAAATATAAGAGACAATGAATGTCTATTATGTTTAATCATGAGCCATTCTAAACATCATATTTTGGCTTTAATTTTAGGTGAAAATAAAGACAAAAATTCTCCAACATTTGGATATTTTTGTATTATGTTGGTTCTAAGCTTTCAGCTCACATGAGTCATCATCAGAGAGGTTACAGGGACATTAACATAAAAACATCCACCATGTATGTGTAAAGATTATTGTATTGTTGACTAAGACCTGTCTGATATTACCTACATGGCTATGTTTTTCTAAGAAATGTTGTTTAATTGTACTCTGATCAGAAAGGTGACAGGTAAGTCTATGGGAGAGCATGGTTATAGTAAAACCAGTATATGTAAAATATATATAAAATTATCCAAATGTTGAAGAATTTTTTTCTTTATTTTCACCTGAAATTAAAGCCATAATTCAATGTTTAGAACAGCTCATGATTAAACATAACAGCCATTTCTTGTCTCTTATATTTAACAGTATATGTTTAGAATATATATATATATATATATATATATATATAGTCATCCGCAGACAGATCTGTTTCGCTGTATCACTGCTCATCAGTATGGTTAGACTCTGATTGCTTTTAACCGAGGATTGAAACCCGACCGAATTGGCGTCAGTCAGTGATTCTACCTCTGGGCTATGGGTGCTCAGTAGAAAAAGGCAGACTTTTAGCGTGTATATTATCATATTACTATATAATTATATAGCCAGAGTGCTCTAATTCATTACTGAATGAGCGATGCGTACATGCCAGAGTAGCTACTGTTTTTCAAAGTCTAACATTCTACCAGCTGACTCAATCAGGGTGTGAATATATATATTCATTTTATATTTCATTACTTCATATATATATTTAATTTATATTTTGTAACTTTATATTATTGATTGAACTCCAAAAATTGTTGACAAATAACATGATTAAAATAAATAGAAAAATTAATGCATTATGACTGAATAGTGAGTTTGATACTCACTGGGTGCCCCATACTTTCAGCTTTGTGTGATATCTAAGCTTCATTCAGAAAATGAACTTATCTGTTCCTGTATGTGGGAATCATCTGTAATGATTAATGTATCATTCTAACTGCTTATCATGTATAGCAATTAAGAATATATATACCTGTATACCTTAGTTTTTGCATCTATCATATTCATCACTACATGGATGAGCATCTAAACAAGTAAAACCAAAATGTCATTAAGAGAATCAGATTCACTGCCAAGAAAAATTAAATTGTCTTGATTTAAGCAGATCTAAACTGACTTTTTGTTTTAGTTTATCTTTCTTTTTTCTTTCTTCACCATTTTTATTTACTTTCATGATATCCTTGAATATATATTTAGAAATATAGACCATGATTAATATCATACTCTAACTAAAGTCTCAGACAATGTAAATCCTCTCTTAAAAAAGATCTAATGAAAACCATTCAAGTAATACTGAGTCATAAGTAACTTCTGTTTCTAGGAACCAATTGTAAAGGCCAATGTATCATCCTAACTACAAATTATATATGCAATTAAGAACAAATTTGAAGAACACAAACATATAACAATGTTCACAGCAAAAGACATTGGACTAAGAAGGATAAATCTCCTTAACCAACCTCAAAAGATAAGCTCTATGAAAGCTAAACTTACGGCCACATCAGATTGAAACACAATTCCCATATGATCACCAAAGTTAAATTATATTGTGCTTAGTCAGTAACTAGATGGATGACCGTTGACTAATACCAACTGCTGCAAGCTTGTATGTGAAGGTGATATAACAGATAATGGAGAGACGAGTTCCAATTTCTATTAGTTTTGCTATATTCACTTGGGCATAAATTATGGGTTAATTAGTAAGACTTGTATCACTAAACCATTATTATCTCCCCCACAAAAAATTCAGTTAAATGTAAAGACCAATGTATCATCCTAACTACTTATTATATATGCAATTAAAAATAAATTTGAAGGACACAAACTTATGACACTGTTCACTGCAAAAGACTAAGAAGGATAAATCTCCTTAACCAACCTCAAAAGATAAGCTCTATAAAAGTTAAGCTTACGGCCACATCAGATTGAAACACAATTCCCATATGATCACCAAAGTTAAGTAACATTAAGCTTGGTCAGTAACTAGGGTAATACCAAGTGCTGTAAACTTGGAAGTGTGCATATTGTAATAAACTATATGAAAGATGATGTGATACTGTGCATCAAGTGGGATTGTCATTATTTCAATTATATAAGGTCTTGCAATGTAATTAAACAGGAAATACACATGTATACATCTAGAAAATGTAATAACACAGGAAAAACATTTGGAACTCAGTTGATTTCTTTTGTCCCACATGCCATATTTACCTGACGATGCACCAACCAATTATTAACTATAAATTTTGGAGTACACTAACATACCTTACATTATGTATAGGAATAGCAATGTACAGTGTAGATCAAAAGAAAAATGTTCTTTTCTTCCAAGATTGTAAACAGAAAGAATAGCACAAGAAAAGGTATTTTGTAAAGACATTAGAATAATCAAGAACTTGTACTGTATTCAACCTATACAGTGAGGCAATTCTGAGAGAACTACAAGTCCTGCCAAGATTTATCATTAGTGGCCACAGTCTGAACAATATAAGATACAGTGCAGCAGACATGGAAAGGAAACTACCAGACCTCCTATATAAGGTAGCTAAAGAAAGTGAAAAGAAAGAACTAAACATAAACTACAAGAAAACTGAAATCAAGCAGGTACATAAATTTAATTACATGGGAAGTGTTCTAACAAAAGATGGAAAGTGCAACACTGAGATCTGAAGGTATATTGGCATGGCCAAGGATGTATTCCAAAGGCAGAGTAAAGTATTTTTCTTATAATCATTTCACCTCAAGCAAGGCAGTACTGTCACTGATGTGCAGGGGTTACATAGAAGATGCGTGATGAGAAAGAAGAACAAGTTATAGGGTGTGTCAGAGAACGGATAGTGTGACAAGAGCTGCATGACAGTAGAATGGAAATGGAGAAGAACATGATACAAAGATTGTCAGGGAAAGGATGAAAGTCTAGAAGATAAGAGATGGCAACTGACGTTGCTTTTAAATTCTTGGAGATTGTAGTTGCCAGGGAAGCAAGTATATGGAAAGGAATTCCACAGGCAGGAAGTGTGAGAAAAGAAGCTAATAGAGTAGAAGTTGTGGTTACATTTGATTGGTTTCACTGTAAAAGCTTACAGCCTTGTCTCTAGTCTAGTAGTTCAAGTAAATTCATGAAAAGGGCCACCAGTGAACTAAGCTCATTGAAGCAGAAGTCGTGAAAATATTTGTAGAAGCCACAATATATTGGTGAGAAAGTGACTGTAGTTGAGCTACCAGGGTGAGATCAATTACACTGCAGATTCTCTGTTGGTTTTTGTCAAGAACCCTGAGATGAATAGCAGGGGCAACTGAACAGATGTGACATGTGACAGCAGTATTTTATGTATGTGCAAGATGGATTCAGATGCAAAAAACTTCCTGGCCTTACACAGTGAATCAACCTTCCCAGCAGCAAGTTAGCAATCAATTGAATGCAGTTATTTCACTCAATATTGGCTGATAGAGTTAGGATGGGGAGACACAGTGTTTTACTTTCAGGGAGACTAGCATGATCCATGCTGATGCTGGGTAGAAGTAATTGTCTATGGTGGCTAAAGGATAGCGGCCTCCTTTTGGAAGCATTACAATTTATGAGCCATTTCTTACCCAAATCCACCACAGATTGAAGGTCCTTTTCAAGATCATCAGTGAGGTTTGCTTTGTCAGCCTTGGCAGATTTCTTACAGAGGTGGGAGTAAATGGTGGTGTCATCAGGGTAGATGCCTACTTGAGATCTGATTACATCAGGGAGATCATTGACGAAGATAAGAAAAAAGTGTAGGACCTAGAAGAGCCTTGAGGGACGTCTGCATTCATGTGATAGTATCTGGAAACATTCCCCATCAATACAACCTTCATTATGAGATTTGAAAGGAACAACTTGATTAGATCAAACAAGCATCCAGTTATACCATAGCCCTGTACCTTGTATAGAAGGCCAGCATGCCAGGCTCTTTCAAATGCTTTGGAGATATCTAGTGCAATAGTTCGACCTTTGTTGTTCTTATTGAGTGCCTGGTATATATACTCTATAATAGTTGTTAGCATATCAGCAGTAGACCTGGTGAAGCAAAAACCATACTGTTTATGGAGAAGAGGCTGTGAGCTGTGAGATTGAGAGGCAACAAGATTCCATTTGAAACAAATAAAAGAGTCAGTCAGTCAGTTAAGTGCCATACGTGATACACGCTTGGGCGATCATGTCTCTTTAGAGACATGACTGACTGGGCAGAAGATTATCCCGCAGTAGGTTACCATTGCTTTCTGCGGTAGACTGGTTGCCAGCCAAGGCTATAGAACCCAATCTGTCCTGTTATTTAACCCATAACTGGAAGGAAGAGACGGATTAATACCTTTCCCAAGGGTATTTGCGCGTAAGTGAATGCAATGAATTCAACTGGAATTCAAACTTGGCTCCCCGATTTCTCGTTCCGAGCCGATATCCACTGGACCACAACGCACAGAGTACTAGACTGAAAAATGATGGCAGAGGGAGGTTTGAAAGAAATAACAAGGGAAAAGGTGTTAAGAGCTAAAAGGGATTGGGGATGTGGAAAGCCTTGATTTCCTACGTTCGGAAAGGACATGGCACATAGAAGAAGAAGATATTATTATTTTCTCTTCTCTTTACATGTGTCTGTTGTGGCTGAGGATGTCCCACTTGGATATCTGAAATTAAGAAGATTGCTTACCAGAAGAAGAATATTTTCCAGTGGAAAGAAAACCTGTTGTTTTCACTGCTAAAGAGGAAGAGGGTTTATTATCTAATAAATTTAATCGTCTGAAAATAATGCCACCTAGTGGGCATCTTAGCAGACAAGGTGGGGTAATATGCACAGTCTCATTAGAAAAATCTACACTAACTACATAAAACATAATTTATTTTGAACATATAGATGCCAACTATTTTTTTTACTATTATACATTTATTATGAGTATCATTTTGAAAATTAGATTTTTAATAATTTCAACTCAGTTGTTTTAATTCATTTATATTTATTTGTGTTAAGTTTTTTGTACCATCCATTGTTTCAGTACAAATTTAGTATGAACAGGGGATAAACAGAAGCAGTCCATTTGTATATTAGGTATAGGGAACTTGTACATTGTTACTGTAAATATATCTTTGTCAAAGTAAATTATATGAGCTTCTTAATAAAAGTGTTTCAGTGACAAGAAAATACATCAAGTGTGTTCAGAACATCTGTTATCACAATTTGGGCCTGGAAAATGGTCCTTAAATAAAAAGAAATATAATTTACTCAGATAAAGATGCACTGAAAATACCTTGATCTATAAATTCTCTACAATTAATATACACCTTTATCACTTGTTCTGACAAAATTAATATTGAAACTATGAGATACAAAGAACCTTTAAACAGACTGATACATAAATAGTAAAATGAGTTGAAATGTCTTTAAAACCTAATTTTCAAAATGAGATAGTGAAAGCAAAAATATCTGTATGTTTAACATGAATCAATTTTTGTCTTACTAATGTAGATTTTGTTGAAAAAAAAAACAACATTTTTCTGATGATGCCATTTGATCCGTAAAACATATCAAAATAGAAGTTTTCAAAATTGTCTTATAGATTCACCATTCAGACAGATTCTAATCTAACATTCAAATGTGTTTTCCTGGTTGATGCTTAAACGATTAACTCAGCAGAGAATTCCTGGAACAATTGGCACACAATGTAAATACATATGTAAATTTCAGGTAAATCTGTTTATTTATTTACTTGTATATTTCCCATAATGCAAAGCATTGTTTCCTTTTTATGTTGATAAACAAGAATGGATGTAAAAAATGAAAATTTTTCCTTTGACGAAATAAAATTGTCTTATAGATTCACCATTCTGTCAGATTCTCATTCATTTCCCTTCACAAAGTAATAAACTGCTGATAATTGAATCTATATTTCACTATCGATATCCAATATACAAAGAAGTCATAAACAAATAAAACTTTATGAATCTTTTTCTATTTGCACTATTTATATTATTCGGACTATTGTCCTCATCAAACAGTCTGCTGCAGAAAGTAATGGCAACTTACTGTGTAAAAATCTTCTGCCTAGTCAGTCATGTCACTTTTGAGACATGATCACCCAAACATGTATCACTTAACTGACTGATACTAATATACTTAGTATACTAGCATACTTCATACATACTTAGTATACTAGTATACTTTGTATAGAACTAGTATGCTAATGCACTTAGTATACTAGTATACCTAGAATATACTTAATATACTAATATATTAGTATATAGTTTCTATACTAGCATACTTAGTATTCTAGCATACTAGTAAACTTAGTATACTAATATACTAAGTATATACTTAATATGCTAGCATATTTAGCATATACTTAGTATACTAGCATATTTAGTATATACTTGTCTTACAACACACTTGTCTGACCATTCATCTATTTCTAGGCATCTGCAACAACATTCCATTTTACATTCTCAACATAAAAAAGAATGATCGATAACACAACTATCCTACAACAAGAAAACAACAAAAGCAAGCTACAGATTCTCAAGGCAATATTCATTAAGAATCAGCTATGAATACTGTAGTAATGTTCTAAAATGTTTTTAAAAAGAATAGTTTTTCATGCATGTGCCTGACCATGACATTACAACATATAAAAAAAATTCCATTTTGGATAATTTTCACATTTTAATGAATGTTAAGCAATTTGTCAACCATTATATTTGAAGCAGAAAAAAATTTACTGTAATTTTTAGTAACACAGTTTTGGGGTTATTTTTTGTTACCATAACTCACACCCTGAAAATGATCTTAGAAGAAGTTTGAAAGTACTTGGGAACACTTATAAATTTTTTTTTTTTTTTTAAATCGTATCACCCCGAGCAAGGTGGTAACACCACTGATGTGCAGGGGGCTACATAAGAGTGAAAAGATTGGAAAAGAGAAAACCGGAAACCACATCCTAAACAGGGAACAAGGGATGAGCCTCTTAACCTGTTCAATAGATGTGGGTGGAGTGTGAACCGGGCAATAGATCTATCGGCTCCAATTGAAAAAAAAAACAAAAGTGAGAAGATTGGAAAAGAGAAAGCCGGAAACCACATCCTAAACAGGGAACAAGGGATGAGCCTCTTAACCTGTTCAATAGATGTGGGTGGAGTGTGAACCGGGCGATACATAGGTCTATCTACTCCAATTGATAGATCTATCTATGAGTGATAACAACATATGTTAGTGTTACAGCTTATTTCTGACATCTTTCAATGAGAATACACAAAAGATTATCTGTGAGTATGAACAGATTTTTTTAAAAAAAAGCACACACAATGTTTTCAATTTATTTAATCTGGCATGAATACTAGTATACTTAGTATATACTTAGTATAGTAACATGTTTAGTATACTTAGTGTACTGGCATTAAATTTTTTAATTGAATTATATCAATATTTTTTTCAAATTCATTTTCTTGGTTGGTCTGGTTGAATGTGCCTTTCCCTCTACCTTGGCAACACTGATTAGACCAGAGTCAAAAACACCCCAATAAGACATTGTTTTACTAGCAAAGTGTAGAACTGGTATGCATATTTCTTAAATAATTTTGTTGTCCTTATACCTATGCTCACATTGTCAGAATTCAAAAGGCCTGAAATTCAAATACCTGGTTGCAACCTGCTTTCTTAATAAATATATATATATATATATATATATATATATATATATATATATATCAATACACAAAGCCACAAGTTTAATCACCTGAAGTGAGTCAGATTTAGACTCAAAACATGTGTAGCATCACAAATACCATTATGGACACTTAAATTATCATAACATGTATAAGAACAACAATAAATATACACTTTAAACAAAATGTTCACAGCCTCTCACACTTTTTATTCTATTCCAATTTCTCTCATTGGACAACCCTATTTTTTTCATATTATATATATATAGCATCTTAAATAAATTATAAACATTGTATCTACATATTTTTAATAAAATTGATTCATACACATGGATAATCTTTCACATATTATAATTGAAAGATGTAAGAAATGAATAATAGAAATGAATAATAAATCATCTGTCAAAATTACAGGTCATTTCTTACATCTTTCAATTATAATAAGTGAAAGGTTATCCATGAGTATGAAGGATTTTATTAAAGATAAGCAGACACAATGTTTGCAATTTATTCAATCTGACATGTTTCAAAGAAAATTTGCTGCATAAATACACAATTATATATATATATGTTTGAGTTGGGTATATTTGAACATCAGTTTTTCACTTATAGACAATTGATTAAAAAAACATTTTCTTGTTGATTATTTTTATTTACTTTTTCAGTGATTCTGATCATTTGTTTGAATTGGCAACTGATCTCAAAAATGACCTCAAATCTGTTGTTAACTGGGGAAAAAACGGCTTGTTAAATTTAAAGCCTCTAAAACAAAACTACTCTCTTTAATTAACTTAGAAAATATCTTTTATCTTAGTAGCATGACTGATGATTATCATCAAGTGAGGGACTTATTGCACTTTCTTGTGCTAATGTTTTCCACTGACATAAAATGAAACATATTGAAATCAATTGCTAAGTCTAACTGCTAAGTATGGTGTTTGACAGTTGTGCAAGGCAGTTACCTTGCCAGAATACATCTTAAAACTTTATAAGTCTACCATTCATCCATGTATTAAATATTCCTTCACATCTGGTTTTGTGTTTCTGCTGTGTATTTTGATATTCTTGATAAAATCAGCTATGTTATCAGTTCTTACCTGGTATCTCAGCTTCAGTTACTTTCCTCAACAGTGTAAAATAGCTTCCTGCATGCTTTATCTATAAGTATTATTATGGTAATTTTTGGGGACCTCAACTTAAAAAATTCAACTGCAGTACTAGATTGGCAGCTAGGTCACATTATTTTACAATTGAAATTGAAAGTTGTAACCATAAATTTTTTATGCTATAAGTTTCTTAAATTACATGTCACACCTGTGAAACTCAAATCCAGCTTCTTGCATTGTTGTCAATTTTGATCTTCAACAGTTTAAATGTCTTGTCAATTGTTATCTTCTCTCTTCTTGATTCCTAACAGTTTCTTCTCTCACTTGTGCAACTCTCTTCTGTCTTTTTGCTTTCAAGTCAATTTTGATCTTCAACAGTTTAAATGTCTTGTCAATTGTTATCTTCTGTCTTCATAAAATTGTATTCTTTTATTATCTTGTGTCCTCATTAATGTTTTTTTCTCAATTTCTTTCACACTCACTAACTCATTGTGTCTTATTGTATCTTGCTGACTTCATTGCTTTGTTTGATTTAAAATGATTAAAAAAAATTTTTTTCTTATTTTCTGTCCATACTTATAAATATACTAGCAGTATAGCCCGGCGTTGCTCAGGTGTAATGAAAGCTTTAAGACTAATCCATGGTCCTGGAGCTCAGACTCTTTGGACGTTGACACGAAAGACTAAAAAGCAATAGTTGCTTCCAGTTAAAGTGAAACCATAGACTGAAAGAAAAATGAATGGATATAAGTCAAATTTTGATTTCCTGGTATCAATATCAAATAAGTTTTTTTCATCATAAACTGAATTTTGAAGGCTAAATAAGTCCTCTGAGTAAATGGTATCATGGCTGAGACTAAGAACTATAATTATACCTACTTAGAGCCAAACCTGAAGCAAAAACCAAAATGAAAGGGCTGAAAAAATACAGATATACAGGCAGATAAACAGACACATACACAAACATCTTGCCTTATATATATATATATTATCAATTTTCTGCACTATTGTAAGGACTGCAACCTTGAAACTTCTGAATATCGTTTCTTATATCTTTGTCTATGAGTGTATCAAATTTGATTAAAATTGGACCACTCCTTCTATAACCCGATTTTTTCGATTATCGATTTTCAATATTTATCAAAACAAAATCTAGCTAAGAACACTCACAGATGCTTATAGTACAACTGTTTAAATTTTCAAGAAAATCGGTTCAGCCGTTTTGGAGTCTATATGTAACGGACACACACAGACACACACACACACAGACAAAGTTCCATTTATAAATAAGTTTAGATCTTCCCATATCTAAACACTTTTAGTTAAGTTGAAATTTTTAAATATTATGTTTCACATGTTGGCTTTTATTGGGTTTCCTGTATTCACATGACAGTTCATGTCTTCTGTTTTTCTATTTTTATTTAGTAAGTTGTGTTCAAGATTTATCCGGCATTGGCATCGCACATGGAATGAGAATGCTATACACCAGTGATCAAAATAAAGGGTTCTGTTTGATATTCCTAGCACCTGATGAAGGCCAGAGCATACAACAGCTGAAATGTAAAAACTGTAATAAAGATGAGGACAATAGTTTGAATAATGTAAATACCAGCTCATCTCATAAATATAGACAAATTTTGTTAACCTTTGGTTGTGTATTTTTTCTGCTCAATAATAAGCAATAAACATTTGTTGCTTTTCAATCAGATATCTATCTTCTCATCAGGGATTCTCAAAATTTTTTATATCTGCTCAATTTATATGTAAAAATTTGAGAAGTATTTCTCTTAAAAACACTATTCAACCTTCATTGATCAGCAAATTTCCTTGTATCTCAGTGGGTTAAATTAAATCAAATATAACAAGATTTCCCTTTGCACATGTCTTCATTAATGACCCTAAAGTGTGAAGATATTACAGTAATGCCTTCACAAAATGTTGAAGTCAGCATGACTGAAATAACACTGCTCGGCTAAGTAACACACTTCTCCACATTAATTTCATTACCTCACTATCCTTATCTTGATATTGAGCACTTTATGACACACAAATCTGCTTGCTTAATATGATTTTCTTTTAGTAAACTACTGAACTAAAGAGCAATTTTTGCACTAAACATCATCAGAATTTAACTCTATATGATATATATAGAATTATGTGGAGAAGTTTTGTCACTTAACTGAGCAAAATCATGCTGACTTCAAAGTTTTGTGATGGCATTATTGTGATGTTTCACTTGTCAGGGTTTTTTTTCTCTGCAATTGTTTCCTGTTTTTCTTTTCTTATTTATATGGAGCTTGGAGTAATTTCTTATCTTTGTATGTAAGTAATTCTGAAGATGGGTTGTTGTTTTTTATGCTTTTGTTGTTTTGACCTCTTTTTAGATAGTTAACTGCTTTTTATTGTACTCACTTCTTTTTATTATGCTTAAGTGGATATCTACTTAATTGTTTTATAGTTAATTGATCTCTTCTTATCATTTTAGGTTAAAGTCTTTTTACTGTGTTAGGTTGATCTTTTTTTTACCTTGTTAATATATGTGACCTCTTAAAAAAATTTATGCTATGGTCAAGTATCTGTGTGTTTGTGTATATTTACATTTGTGGGTTTGGTGTGTAATTTTTTTTATTTGGTGGTTGTTATATTCTTTCCTTGTCTTCTGTTTTTGTTATTCTTTGTTATAATTTAGTGTTTATATATTTATATTTATATATGATAATTTTGGGTTTGGCACTATAGATTTTAGACCATTTTTCTGTTTTTGGGTGAAATTTTGCTTATAAAGGATTTTGGATTTCTGAGTATTTTGCTATTTCATAAGTAATTATTAAAAAATACAGAAATAGCATAACACAAAGTGATGCCACTATCTGCCACTTATAATGATGTATGAGCTTTTTTTATATGTGAATATATGAATATTGACAAAAAAAAGTTTTTCTTACCAGCATGTTTCCTCCTCGGAGGGACTTTCTCAAGATAATTTTATTTTTAAATATCTATTTATAAAAGAAATAAAAAGATTGTTAGGTTCACAAAATTTTAAAATTAAGAACACTTAAGAATATTGTTACAGCTAAGTGTAAAAGTCAAGATAAGCTACTAATGATTCTAAATGATGTAATCTAATGAATAATAAACAAAAATGAGTTAATGTTATTGCTGTATTTTACATTCATTTTTGTTTATCTATATTTATCTACTTTATTTATGTAATTATAATTTATTATATTATTTTAATTTGATAAATTATTTATTGTAGATTATATATTTTAATTTTGCTGCATGTAACTATATATACAAGGAGCTTGATGTAAAGTTCTCAGCCTAATAATAATTTCAACGGGCAGTTTATACCCAATCTTAGAACTGTAAGAACCTTAGGAAAATGAGTGAAACACTTTTCTTTGACCATCACATTTAATGAAACATTAACAAAAATTTCTGGCAAAATATACAATATTCAGATTTTTGTTTTATATGCATTTGGTTGATGGTTGTTCTTATGTATAAAGACAATTCTTTTAGGAAATAGATTAAAAAATCTTTGTTTATGTTAGGATACAAAACAGAGCAGATATGTTTATTTTGAGTTTGACTTTCAGTTTTGTGGCATATCAACCTCTGTGGGTTATTTAATGCCAAAAAGACAGGCTTTTAAGGTATTTTTTTTTCAATGTTTGGTTATAATGAGAAGGTTGATTTAGTCACATTTTGATGAAAATTTTTTATTTTATTATTTTAGGAAACTGAAGACATCTTCTAGTTTTGTATTGCAAATGAATTGCTGGCAATAATTATTTTCCTTCAAAAATGTATTATGGCAATAATTTTTTTCTTTCAAAATATATGTTATGGTATTAATTTGTTTTCTTCAAAAATGTACTGTTGGTAATATTTTTCCTTCAAAAATGTATATTTTTCTATAAAAGTCTACTGTTATGTATATATTTCTATAAAGGTGTATAAAGTATATAATACTTTCATAATGTTTTCATCACCTCAGTTTGGAGCATTAACTATTTACTCATAGCTGGGACCCTAACAGGTGCTACCACTCTGGGTCAGGGTGTACCTGGAAACAACAGCAATTAAGAAATGGTTTCATGCTCCTCATAACCTCCCAATCAGAGGCCTTGCTGCCAGATACAGCTTACTGTCATACCCAGGACTGCATATTTTGAGAATCGGGAAAAATGTCTGTTCAAAAGCACTATCCAGGCTTTGTTTGATCAGGAGATCCTACCTGGCTGAGCGGTCACGTCACATCCAATCTAATGACATTTTCTTCTAGGGAATGCAAGTTTAAATCCTGTCAGAGGACACATATTTTTCTCATAAGATCTCTTGAATATTGAGGCAAGTAGATGTAAATAAATATACTGTTTAATAATAAAAACAGAGCATCTACTTAAATATGAGTATCCATTACAAAATAACATTTAGACAGCTAAATTAAATATATATATATATATATATATATATACATTGTATTCGGATGTGTGGCTTATAAATTTTGAACATATGTATAGAATTAAACAGAAAATTAGCAGCTGAATCCATATATACACACATATCCAAGTGCACGCATACATATATGTGTATAAATACATGCACATATATCCAAACACAACTCATTCCTAGTCTTGTCTGCTATTAATTCTCCATTACAGTGCACCTTGCTCATATTGATTTACATACCCCACCAAACAACATGAAAGCAATTCCACCTTGCCCACAATGCAGCTACACAATCTTGTTAATATCCTTAGGAATTTGATCATCAACAAATAGGTACCTAGTGGTCACTGGTGGTTACAAAAGGCAGCCCACAAACAACCTAAAAGTGTGTGTTTCTTTTTAGGATAAAGGCAGCAATGATGCCCCACAATTACAAGCAAACCATTAGAGAACTGGATGCTGCGATTACTGTGATGTACATTCTAAATTATATCGATCAATCTGGGGCTGTATTTTAGTTAAGAACAGTGGAGTGGGGAGTTTCCCCCAAAGGGCTTCTACTTGTATAATGAAATGAAGATCTTCACATTTATATTCTGATCGTGAGAGAAAGAATGAATGGGTTTAGCAAAATAAAAAGCTGGTATGAGGATTGTAAAGACTGATAGAATTCATTCAGAATGCATAGACTATCTTTGATGCCATCAAGACTTTAAAAATATTGCCACTTTGCTACTTATTGCTGCATTTATTTTTTTCATTGCAGTATTCATAGACATAATCTTAAATAACAAAAATATAAAAAATTAATCAAAGCCATCTGTTCAATTCATATTTTTAAGTTTTTTTTCTTTTAAAATGTTTCTTAATGAAATGTTTATCTAAAATCATATTTTTAAAGTTACTTTCATTATATAAAATTGTTTTCAGGCATTCTGTTCTTTTAGAATTTCTAGAAAATCTGTAAGCAACATCTTTTGTTCTGACAACATTGTCTACATACTTGCTTGCCTTACTGCAGTTATCTATTAAAATTTATTATGCAAACAACAAAATCTCTGACTTAACATCAGGAAGTGACAGATGAGGTTCCTGGGACATGTAATGAGGAAAAAACGCCTGGAGAATTTAATAATCACAAGACAAACAGAAGGAAAGAAAGATAGGAAAAGCAGTAGGAGACCTACTTGATAGGTCTGAGCAAATGGATAGTGGAGCAGGGTTTGAGAGAGATATCAAGAGGAAAAATTTTGAGAGTGGCAAGAGACAGAGCCAAGTAGAAGTCCATGAGCACCTGCATCCTGAAGGGACACGGCACATGAAGAAGAAAAAATATAGCACATCACTCAAGAAGTCCCAGGCCTGACATAGAGATGGCACCATTAATAAAAAATCTGTATGATTTTTATGAAGTATTAATGTTCAAATGGCACATGACAAAATTGGGGCCCAATCAGATTAGCATTTTACTAAGTACAGTTGATTAAGAGAAGCTAATGTAAATTTTCAAAACAATAGAAAAATCTGAATTTCTTGTGTTGATACAGCATTGCTTTCTGATGGAAAAATACTGTTCAAGCAAAGCAATGGCTTGATAAGTGTTATTCAGATCCTACTCCATCGAAAACAATGGTTAAGAAGTGGTATGCTGAATTTATATGTGGTAGTACAGGCACAAATTATACTGAACGCTCAAGTTGCCCAAAATCAGCAGTTGACATGGAAAACATAAAAATCATCCACAAACACGTTTTGGCCAATTGTAAATAGAAGTTGTGTGAGATAGCAGAGGAGTTGAACATATCAGAAGCCAGTGTATTCAACATTTTGCATGAACATTTGTTAATAAGAAAGTTGTGTTCAAAGTGAGTGCTGTATTTACTCACTGTTGATCAAAAACAACATGTCAGTGATTCAGAGTGTTGTTTGTAACTGTTTCAATGCAACAAGAAGGGGTTTTTGCATAAATATGTGACAATGGATGAAACCAGGTTCCACCACTACACTCTGGAGTCAAATCAGCAGTCAGCTGAGAGGACAGTAGCAGATGAAAGCTGTCCAAAGCAACCAAAGATGCAAACATCAGCAGAAACAGTTATGGTCTCTATATTTTGAAATGGGCAAAATATTTTGTTCATCAATTAACTTGACTAAAAAAAACTATCAATAGCAAATATTATGTAGCATTATTGGTGCATTTGAAGGGAAAAATCACTAAAAAAATGGCCACAAATGAAGAAGAAAAAGTGATCTTTTACAAGACAATGCATTATGTCACAAGTCAATGCAATGAGGGTAAAACTACATAAATTGCACTTCAAACCCTATTCTCCAGATCTGTCCCCCAGCAACTACTGGCTGCTTGCAGACCTCAAAAGTATGCTTCAGAGAAAGAGATTTGGCTCTAATGAAGAAGTGATATCAAAAACTGAGGTGTATTTTGAGGCCAAAAACAAATAATTTTCAAAAAATGCATCAAATTGTTAGAGAAGCATTGAAATCAGTGCATCACTAGTTGAATTTTGCCTAAGTTAGGCCTGGGATTTATTAAGTAATGTGTTACGTATGCAGATAGCTAATGAATTCAATGCTAGTAAAATCAAATCAGGGTGGGTGCCAGACCAGTTTTGAAAGAAGTTTAGAATTTATCATTTTGTTTTCTTCTCTCTCTTGACATTAAGAAGTTCTTGGCCTGATCTTTGAAAGGAATGCCACTTCTTGATAGAGTGTAGACTGTCCAGATGTTATTAGTAAGATTTTTCTAGTTGTAATATTCAATATTACATTTAATGTGGTTTTTCTGCAGAATGTCCTCATCATGCTTCTTCTGTTTTCAGGTTCAGACCTTCCTTCAGATAGTCACTGAAGACTTACTGCAAAAGTTGAATGTTTCTTTTTCAAGGCATGTCTCCTACCCTTCAAAGATGGCTTTTCATGATACCAATTTCAATTGTGTGAATTTTTGTAAATTTAAAGATAAGACAAGATTATTTTTAAATTTGTATCTGTTATACTCATTATGTATTGATCATTGATAGTTTATATTTTTTTAAATTTTTAATCATTGTTTGTGTATTGTGGTGCTGTGAATATTGGCTCAAAATGAGAAATCGGAGAGCTGAGTTTGAATTTCAGTTGAATTCAGTGCATTTATAATTCATTGCTTCTCGCTTCAGCTATGGGTTAAATAGCAAAACAGTAGTAGATTAGGTTCTATAGTCTTGGTCAGCAACCAGTCTTCCACAGAAAGTAATGACAACTTACTGCAGGAAAATATTCTGCCCAGTCAGTCATGTCACTTTTGAGATATAATCACCAAACCTTGTATTATGTATGGCACTTAACTTACCAACTGTATCCTTGTCTGGATTAGCACTTTGTATTTTAGTTCATGAACATGAATTCCTTAGCCCCTTATAGGGGAACCACATGTACTGTAATTATAACAGCAATGGTGTGTCTTTGGCAAGATAGACTGAAGAAGCCCTACCCTTTCGAGGATGGTTTGAGTATTTTTTTCTCCTGGTATAGTTGCAAATAAAAGCTAAAGGACCTAGTTTATTTACCTATAGTTGTTAGGTGAAGTGGTGGATTTATATCTTTTCCAAGGAGATTTGTGCATAAGTGAATACAATGACCCAACTGGAATTCCAAATCAGCTCACCAATTCCTCAATACTAGTCACTATCCATTACTCCCCCTTGTCTCTGCAAATAGGATAAATAGTCTAGAGTTCTACATGAATGATGAGAAAGGAAAAAAGCATTTTAAGGAACATTCTTTTAAAAAAGAATTCCAGACACTCTCATTTTTGGTATTATGCCAACTAATTGTTGGGAACACTAAAATCAACAGGTACAGGAATTTAAATACCTGGGAAGTAGTCTGACAATGGACGAAAAGTGCAACACTGTGATCTGATGGCATAGCCAAAGATGCATTTCAAAAGCTAAGCAGAGTATTGAGAGACTGGAAGATTTCATTGGAAATGAAAAAAGAGTACTGGATTGTTATCCTCCTATGTTATCCTTCTACATGGCAGCAAATACTAGACAATCTCCTCAAAGATGAGAGATAGACTCAAAGCAACAGAAACATGGTTCTACAGAAGGATGCTGAGAATACTATGGACTGAACATGTAAGCAACAACAAGGTTTTGGAGAGGATGCAATTGAAAGGAAACTTATATTTAGAGACAGCTGAGGTTTCTGGGGCACGTAATGAGAAAGGAGGGATCTGAAAAACTAATATTCATAGGACGAACAGAGGGAAAGGGATATAGGCAAAATCAATGCAAGTCCTACTTGATGGGCTTGAGCAGGGTTTGGGTGAGATGCCAAGATGAAAAATACTAAGAACAACAAGAGATAGAGCCAAGAGAAAATCCATCAATGCCTAAGTCCTGAAAGGACATGGCACATAAAAAAGAAGAAGAAGAAGAAGTAACTGCCTGGTGAAGTAATGAGGTGCCAGAGAAGGAATACAAGAATTCCTTAAAAAAAGGGAATTTGTCACTTTATGGAACCGACTATCTCCTCTTTTTCATTACTGAAATAGTTTTATATTGTAGTCTGTTCAATGCCAAGTTATCAATTCTAATCTATTTTGAAAGCTTGTGCAAGTCACTCATCTTACTTTCCCTTCCCCCACAGCTGGATTAAATTTAGCAGAGAAAATATCTGAATAGGAATTAGAAAGAATTCTTTTAAAAATGCACTGATGATGTCAACTGATTGAATAAACTGTGATGGGATTGGAATGAAAATTTTAACATTTTCAAAGTAAAAGAATTCAACACATACAGGCATCATGTATACATACATTTTGTGTGTGTGTGTGTGTGTGTGTGTGTGTGTGTGTGTGTGTGTGTGTGTGTGTTGAACTAGGTGTAACACAGCTCAGAAAAGGAGAGAAAAAATTGCTTCATCTATGAACTCGTAACAATCCATTGTGAGTAAAAAAAATGTAACAATATGTTTTGCTGCAGAGCTGAGCAATGGGTTGTAATGGACAAGGCTGAGAACTTTCAAAGAAATTGAATTCAACATTTTCAGAAGGAATACATTTCAATGTGAAATTTTTTCTATATAAAAATAACAATTCAGGAAAGAAAAATATACCTGTGTGTATACAGATAGATGAAAAGGGACAAAAACATATTTATAGTCCTATGCCTGTGTGTGTGTGTGTGTCTGTGTGTGTGCTTGCGTGAGAGAGAGAGAGAGAGAGTTGCACCATATGGCTAAATAAGAAGTTTTCACAGAAGAGAAAACTAGACAAGTCTTCTACCTACTGCTTTGTAGTAGAATGAAAAGGAAGAGTTTTATTGACTCATACTTTTGTAGTCTTGAACAGGGCCACTGAACATGCATATTGGCAGACAAGGTGGGCATAATACCCACAGTTTCCTTTAAAAAGAGTAAGAGTTTTATTGCCCTGACTTTTATAGTGTTTCTACTATAGACCATTTAATATTTGGGAATATAAAAATTTGCAATACATATTAATATTATTAATCTCAATTTAATTAATTTTAATTGACAAACTAATTATAAATTATAATTTTAGTTGATAAATTTTAATTGATAAATTTGATTAATTTTAATGTAATTTTAAGTTTGGGTATCTATGTATTGTAGATGTGTATGTTACTGTTCACATTCAATCTAGAAGCAACAAAAACTTGTGTTTCTACTGTAGATCATTTTTTTTCTTTTTTAATAAAAACTGTAGAGAAACAAAGTTCCCAATGTCTCATTTTTATGCTTATCTTTTATTTTCTGGGTCAGAAGTTAGGAAAAGTAATTATCATTTGCACTGAGTTGGAATTACTTACTCTATTGATGGAAGTTTTATAAAACATATTCAAACACTATGGATTGGAAAGTGGGATGAGTGTTTTTTTTTCTGATTCAGAGATAAGTTAGCGTAAGTCAGGGTAAAAATGGTTAAATTGCTCAGGTTCAAGTCAGACTTGCACTGAGTTAGAACAACTAATGTACCACTTATACTTACTTCATTCATCAGTCTTCTCAATAGAGATGTTTTCATCTGCATGCTGCTACATCTTCAAGTAAGACAAAGAAAAGAAGAACAAAGTGTTTGTCTTTTACAGGACTTAAACAAAGCCACCCAATAGGTATTTGGTAAAGCCAAGGAGAGTAATAAAATTTTTGGTTCCTTTATTGCATCATGGGAAAATATATTTCCTTTTCTTTTTTTATTCATTATTATTATATGTATTGTGCTGCACTGGATATTTGGTTTTGAATGAG
Organism: Ascarosepion bandense; assembly: GCA_037127315.1. NCBI lineage: Eukaryota > Metazoa > Mollusca > Cephalopoda > Sepiida > Sepiidae > Ascarosepion > Ascarosepion bandense. The sequence continues at coordinate 123,236 of JBBBDQ010001229.1, read as the reverse complement.
AAATCAGAGAGCCATTTGAATTCTTTTGATTCACTTATGCACAAATACATTATAGTGGGTTGCTTATCTATTCCTTTTCTAGTTGTAGTGGAAGTACGTTCTAGTGAAGGGTAATTGTATACTGTTGCAGGTTAACGGAATTTGGCCTTGTGGTAGATAGCCCACTATAAGTCATAAAATGATTGTAAAATCAAGAAAAGCAAATTGAGTTGAAAATAACATTTATATATATACATATCAATTAATGTCTTTACAAATAAAGTAATACTTGAATATAAGTCCAACAGAGGTTAAAATCTTCATGGCAAATAATAAGCTGAAAGAGATTTAAGGTTTAGGAATGTGGGGAGCGTGTAAATGAGGAATGTCTCTGATGTAGTCGCTCCTTAGGTCAGTAAGTAGTTTTGAGACAGGGGAGAAGGAAAGAGGCAAGTGTAGTAGCCACTTGACTTAGGTCAAGGGGATATTAATTACCCTCTTCTCCTTTGAGATCTGCCTGTCTGCTGGGGTCTGTCTTCCACTTTTTATATCTGCTTTTTGGATCAAAGCAGCTCGTTTGGAATTTCACACTTGTATTTGATTCTAGGCTTCCCATTGACTGATAAATAAAATTTGCGTAGGCTCGCAAAATGGAAATTTGATATTTGATTAATTTTTATTTTTCAACCGGAACATCTGCACGAACCTGGATGCGCATCGATGACTTGTGGTCATTTGCCTTTTTGTCGTGAGAGAGTAAACATCCAGTCCATCGCTTTTGCTATCACCACAACCTATATGAAAGGTATTAATCCATCTCTTCTTCCTCCAGCTATAGGTTGAATAGCAGGAAAGATTGGATTCTATAGCTTTTTTGGTAAAGAGTCTACTGCAGGAAAAATTTCAACCTACTGCAGAAAAATATTCTGCCACTCAGTTATGGATCAATAGAGACACGCTCACCCAAGCATGAATCACGTATAGCAAATAACTGAAAGACTGATTATAATTTTATTTATTGACTTTATTTCATTTCCTATCTGTGAAGGTCTGACCGAGTGGAACCATCTTCACCTAACCATCTTTTTTTTCTTTTTTTTTTTAATCATATCACCCCAAGCAAGGCGGTAACGCCACTGATGCGCAGGGGGCTACGTAAGGGTAAAAAGAATGGAAAAGAGAAAGCCGGAAACCGCATCCTAAACAGGAAACAAGGGATGAGCCTCTTCACCTGTTCAATAGATGTGGGTGGAGTGTGAACCGGGCGATAGTTTAGTCTATCTACTCCAATTGAAAAAAAAAAATAATAAAGGAAAAGAGTGAAAAGATTGGAAAAGAGAAAAAGAGAAAAAACCGGAAACCGCATCCTAAACAGGAAACAAGGGATGAGCCTCTTCACCTGTTCAATTGATGTGGGTGGAGTGTGAACCGGGCGATAGTTCAGTCTATCTGCTCCAATTGAAAAAAATAAAAAAGGAAAAGAGTGAAAAGATTGGAAAAGAGAAAAAACCGGAAACTGCATCCTAAACAGGAAACAAGGGATGAGCCTCTTCACCTGTTCAATAGATGTGGGTGGAGTGTGAACCGGGCGATAGTTTAGTCTATCTACTCCAATTGAAAAAAATAAAAAAGGAAAAGAGTGAAAAGATTGGAAAAGAGAAAAAAACGGAAACCGCATCCTAAACAGGAAACAAGGGATGAGCCTCTTCACCTGTTCAATAGATGTGGGTGGAGTGTGAACCGACGATAGTTTAGTCTATCTACTCCAATTGAAAAAAATAAAAAAGGAAAAGAGTGAAAAGATTGGAAAAGAGAAAAAAACGGAAACCGCATCCTAAACAGGAAACAAGGGATGAGCCTCTTCACCTGTTCAATAGATGTGGGTGGAGTGTGAACCGGCGATAGTTTAGTCTATCTACTCCAATTGAAAAAAATAATAAAGGAAAAGAGTGAAAAGATTGGAAAAGAGAAAAAACCGGAAACCGCATCCTAAACAGGAAACAAGGGATGAGCCTCTTCACCTGTTCAATAGATGTGGGTGGAGTGTGAACCGGACTATAGTTTAGTCTATCTACTCCAATTGAAAAAAATAAAAAAGGAAAAGAGTGAAAAGATTGGAAAAGAGAAAAAACCGGAAACCGCATCCTAAACAGGAAACAAGGGATGAGCCTCTTCACCTGTTCAATAGATGTGGGTGGAGTGTGAACCGGGCGATAGTTTAGTCTATCTACTCCAATTGAAAAAAAAAAATAATAAAGGAAAAGAGTGAAAAGATTTGAAAAGAGAAAAAGGGAAAAACCGGAAACCGCATCCTAAACAGGAAACAAGGGATGAGCCTCTTCACCTGTTCAATAGATAAGGGTACCATAAAAATAGTGATATAGTAGCAAGCGTCTAGCAACATTTTAAATGTGGAAAACAATTCATTTGCTCTGCACAGATTTTTTTGAAATCTGTTGAAACTGATAGTGATGATTGGGATGCTCCTTCTCAGATGTGTCATCCATACTAAAGTTTTTGTTGGATCTGATTTATATATACATAAATCATGCCAGACCTTCTTGAGATCATCAGTTCTCAACTAGGTACTTATGCTGATGTCACAGCTATTTACTCCTGTCTTAATAGTAAGTCCAATAAGTCTGACAAAGTAAAACTGGCAGCAGCTCTAAAAAATCACCTTTAATCAGTTGTTAATGGGAGCAAGAAATGACTTATAAATTTTAACAAAATGAAACTATTGTCTTTTAATCATCATAGAGAGTCATTTTAACCTTCCATCAACATGTCTGATACCTAACCTCCAGGAGAGCAACTCATTGTATCTTCTTGGCCCCACATTTTCCACTGACATGAAGAGGAGTAAATATTTTGGATCAGTTAATAGATCTGCTAGTAGGAAAGATGGTACACTGTGTTGTGTGAAACAATTTTTTTTTCCCAGAATCCATCTTGCAAACAAATATCAATCTACCATTTGTGTGGGCATTGAATATTGCTGCCAAATTTGGCCTACATTTGCTATATATCTCAATATTCTCAACAAAATCCAAAGGGTCTGTAATGCTAACAGTCCAGACCTGACATCTCAATTTCAGTCATTATCCCACTACCATGAGGTGGCTTCCTTCTGTCTTTTTTTTAAATATTTTAACGGCAATTGTTATAATGAGCTATCCTCATTGGTACCTTAACCACATGAATTTAAATGTACTCATGGATGTGCGTTGGGGTGCAGTAGATATTGAATTGGAACAAGAAATCAATGAGCCAAGTTCTAATTCTAGTTGAATTCCTTGCATTCACTTTTGTGCAAATACCCTTAGGAAAGATATTAACCTGTTTCTTCCCTCCAGTTATGGGTTAAATAACAGGACAGATTGGGTTCTGTAGCCTTGGCTGGCAACCAGTCTACTGAAGAAAGTAATGGCAATATACTGCAGGATAATCTTCTGCCCAGTCAGTCATATGTCTCTTTCAAGACATGATCGCCCAAGCATGTATCACTTATTGCACTTAACTGACTGACTAGATTAGCAGAAAAGTCTCATCATTTTACTGTTCAAATAGCTTTAAGTTCTATTCGCATAATTTCATTTCTCACCTGTGGAACTCTCTTCTTGATTCTTGCTTTCCTGCCACCTATGCCTTTTAAAAGTATATACACTACCAGCCATAATTATTAGGCAACCGCAATGTTCTAAAAAAATTATGTATTTCATACTATTTTTAGTATGTATTGCCAAATGAATAATTGTAAATGAAAATAGAATGGTTCTTTTGTTAATACTGGTCAATAGCATGTGCATCAAATGAATTTATAAATATTTAATTATTACCTATATTGCAGTTTTATCAAAGAAAGAATGAAGAAAATTTAGGGTGATTTGGATGAGCCCGTCTTTGTTTCCTTGCCTTGTAAAATTTTGCAAAGTAATAATAACAAAAGAACCATTTTATTTTCATTTAGAATTATCCACTTGGCAATAAATACTAAAAATAGTATGAAATAAATAATTATTTTTAAAAAACTGGGGTGACCTAATAATTATGGCCGGTAATGTATATACATCAGTCTTCCTGGACCTGTTCTTTTACTGTCCTTTCTTCTCACTAATGTCTTCTCCTTCTCTTTCACTCTGAGTTATCCCTTGCATCTTCTTGTCATTGTCACCTTGCTTGGTATGAAATGATTTTAAAAAAAAACACTAGTTAGGTACTTTCTGCAGTGATATAAAAAAAAAACATTATCACTCACTCACTCACTCACTCACTCACTCACTCACTCACTCACTCTTGCTCTTTCTCTCCCTCTTTTTCATGCCTTTTTAGATGGTAAAAATATTGGTTTGCCAAATTAAAACATACATTCAGCAAATATACATTCAGCAAATATGTGATGACACAAGATGCCAACATGAAGACCTACCAGTTGCAATGGATGATCAAGAAGACTGACAAGAAAGCACATCTTGATGCTGATGATGATGCTGATGATGCTGCTGGTGAAGATGAAAAAATTGTAGCATGCTATGATCATCTATATCAGAGGAGGACAGAGATATTTTAAAAGTACATTGTTAACTTCTTCTTTTATCTGCTATGTCCCTTCAAAACATAAGCGATCAAGGTCCTCCACATCCTCCTGTCCCTTGTAGCTCATAGTAAGTTTTGTCTTTTTGCTATTTTTCCCAAACCCCGTTCTAACATACATTTGCTCAAGCTCATCAAGTATATTACAAGCTGCTTTCCTTAGTCCCTCTTTCGTTCAATCTGTCCCTTGAGTATCAAGTTTTTGAAGCCTTCCTTTCTTGTTACATAGCCAGAAATTTCAAATGCCTCTTCCTGATATTAAGCATGTTTTTTCTGTTTCCATTTTCTTCAAAACCATGTCATTGCTCACCTGTTCGGTTGATGATATCCTCAGAGAAACTGTAAATTCAAACCTTCTGAATTTTGACATGTCAGCAACCTAATCCCACCGCAGACATTATGATCTTTAGTAATACCATTGCAATAAAATATATGATATTCAAAACATACTTCACTAAATCAAAGACAATTAAAAAGATAAAGGAGTAAAAAAAAAAATGTCCGATAATTAGAATTGGTTAAACAACAAACATTGTGAAAACCTGAAAAGTATAGTTGGTGATGGGAGTTATTTTCTCTTCTTATTATTAATTCTAAATAGTTACGAATTTGGTAGTTCTTGAATTATGATGAATTTTTAATGATTAGTCATGTTTTACTACTGAAATATACAATTTACTTGGTATGAACCTAGCTCACTGGTACCCACTATATATGAATTTCCTTGAGCCACAAGATTAACAACTAGGTCCCACTCTTTTACTGTGGAACCAATAAATTGTAAATGCAAATTCTACTCCATCAGCTTCTTTTCTTGCACTTCCTGCCTGTGGAATTCCCTTCTGCTTACTTCAGACTTGTTAGATAGCTTACATGTTGCTTTTCTCTGTCTTGCTTGTCTTCAGTATGCCTTGTGAGTTTCAAATTCTCCAAACCCTCTTTCTTTATAATGTATTCTAGAAATTTTGATTGTCTTTTTTTGATTTCAAATAAAAGTGTGTTTTTATTTTCTCCTTTTTTGTTACGCACCATGATATTTTTAGTATACTCCCATGTTACTTGTTCATGATATTTATCATTGCTCACATGGTATTTGCTCACATGGTATTTGTCATTGCTCTCATATTCAGCCAATGCTATTTTCAGTATGCTTCTGTAGAACTATATTTCTGTTTCCTCATATCTTCTTCATTTGTGAGTTGATTATTCACAACCATATAGGAGGACATATTGCAACCCACATCAGGAAATTTTCAACATTCTTAATAATTTATTTAGCTTTTGTAAGGAATCTTTCACTATTCCAATGCATCTTTAAAAATTGGTGACACATTTCTCAGATTATCTCTGTTAATACACATTCTAGATATTTAAACTGCTGTACTTGATTGATTTTGGTATCTCTAATTTGCATCTTTTGCTGACAACCTTTCATGATAAGTAGTCCTATATAATTCTCAAAGGAAAAAGAATACTATTGAAGTGACTTGTTTAGTTGAGTATTGAATACTACTATCATGATTGTTTCAGTTAAGTTTTGTGTCTTGCCAGACCCCACAAAAGTATAACAAGAAAGAATGCAAAAAAAAGCCCTAACCAGGTAGACAGTCCAAATGCAATAATACCAGAAAAACAATAGTAAAAATGAAGCAACTATTATAGCTGATGGGGAGAAAGAAGTTGTTCTGTGATTTCAAGGGGCAAACAGATCAAACAGCCTTTTCTGTTTCCATTTTCTTCATAATCATGTCATTGCTCACCTGTTCAGTCGATGATATCCTCAGAGAAACTGTAAATTCAGACCTTCTGAATTTTGACATGTCAGCAACCTAATCCCACCGCAGACATCTTTAGTAATACCATTGCAATAAAACATATGATATTCAAAACATACTTCACTAAATCAAAGACAACTAAAAAGATAAAAGAGTAAAAAAAAAAAATGTCCAATAATTGGAATCGGTTAAACAACAAAACATTGTGAAAACCTCAAAAGTATAACAATAAAGAATGCAAAAAAAAAATCAGCCCTGACCAGGTAGACAGTTCAAATACAATAATACCAGGAAAACAATGGTAAAAATATAAAAATGAAGCAACTATTACAGCTGATGGGAGAAAGAAGTTGTTCTGTGATTTCAAGGGGCAAATAGATCAAACCGCCCAAGTCAGAAGGTGGCATAGGAAAGAAATACCTGTCATCTCGGAGATATGATTATGCTGTTAGTGGACCATAAATTGGACCTGAGAAAATCAAAACAGAAAAATATATCCAAATTTCATTTTGTTGATAGTATGAGAAATTGCTGCTTATAAAATGCTCCGATGACCCCACCAAAAATATTATGAAGTAAGAGAGTGGAAAAATGTTTTTTCTTTGTACTTCATAGCTCTCCTCACTATCCACAATTTTTTTTTTTATGATCGTGTGGCCCCAAGCAAGGCATTTTACTGCCACTGTTTTGCAGGGGGTTACATAGAAGGAATATTGTGAGAAAGAGTGACAGGTTGCAGGGGGTGTCAGCAAGAGGGTATGAGAAGGATGAGAATACTGATGAGAGTGGAGTGGATGGAGAAAAGAGAATGAGAGAGAGGATGCAAGTTAGTGAGATAGGAGATGACTATTAACTTTACATTTGGTTTTTACAGATATTTTATAGGGAAAAAGTGTGTCTTATATGCAGCAAAAACAGTAAAGGATGAAATTGGTAACCTTTGCTAGACATTGCTTCCTGCTTATACAATTTGTATTAAAATTATTTCCAAATAAAAATTCTAGTCAGGCTTTACTATTCTTTTTATTTTTAAAATATTTCTATTCATATATCATTGTGATGTGGGGTCTGGCAAGACATAAAACTGAATATGTGAGCAATGACAAATACCATGTGAGCAAATACCATGTGAGCAATGATAAATACCATGGACAAGTAACAAGGGAGTATACTAAAAATATGATGGTGTGTAACAAAAAAGGAGAAAATAAAAAGACACTTTTATTTGAAATCAAAAAGAGACAAAATTTCTAGAATACATTATAAAGAAAGAGGGTTTGGAGAATTTGAAACTCACAGGGCATAGTGAAGATGAGTGAGACAGAGAAAAGCAACATGTAAGCTATCTAACAAGTCTGGACAGATGCTAGGTGGAATGGTGAAAGGAAAAACCTTAATTAGAGCTGTAAGGAAAAGTAAGTTGTTGAGAGACATTATCACCAACATTCTGAAGGAACATGGTGCCCAGAAAAAGTTTCTCTTTTCTTGTTGGGCCTTTCTTATGACCTATGAAAATATTCATAAATCTAAAGTCAAAAAATTAAAGAATATCAGTGACTACAATTTTATACTATTTATTTATTTCCAAAGAGTTTAATAATGAAATCTATAAAAGATATTGTAAATATTTCTAATGAAAGAAAAACTAAAATGCATGTAGAATATTTAATATAGAAATATAAGTCTATACTGATAATTTGAGCTATTTTTTTATATCTAAGTCCCAGTTTTTTACCATCAAATTTGTTAAATGTAACTGTCTCTTTTATTATAACAGATTCTTTTCCTGGACTTACTACCTGTGGAACTCACTTCTGTTTATTTGCTTCCCTGATAACTGCTACCTTCAAATGTTTAAATGCAACATCAGTTCCCAACTTCTATCTCCTTGAATTCCATCCATGTTTTTATCCTTTTTACAAACCCCACTGTACCTTGTATTTTGGTTTTTTGTTAACTCTTTCACTGTAAACCCCTGCACACTAGTGGCAGTTCTGCCTTGTTTGGAGTGAAAAATATTTTTAAAAGCTATCAGTTAATTGATACTGATTTCTCTTGTGAAAATATTGTTTATATACAAAGCCATATTTTTTTTTTTTTGTTGAGGTAGAACTAATGTTGCATATAGCAAGGTGGGTTCTGCATGACAGTGGATCACTATCATAATGACCTGAGGTCATGTTTTACAAGGCCAGATGCTCATCCTGACATCTGCCTAAGTACACCAAGTGTTTTTTTCTTTTATCTAGACATCCTCTCAAAGAAGGATTGACACGGAAGACTTGAGATTCAGTCTTAGTCTTATTTAAATATTATGAACATGTGCATCGTATCAAAAGAGAATTAATGAAACAGCAGTTACTACCAATGAGGTGAAGTGAAAAGAAGACATGAGTTGATAACATAAATTTTTTGTAGTGTTGATACAGAGAATGTTTGCTGGCTATCTCTTTGTGGTCAGGTGAAGTGACTTGCAGAAAGGAGTGCTTGGAGTTGATGCGAGTGTCAGGCAAGTTGATTGATGTCATGGTGGTGATGCTGTGAGAAGTCAGATTCGTTTACACTTGCCAGTTTGCAGAAAATCTGTCTTTGTCATTTATGAGTGGCATTCTTAAAAGTAAATGTGTTCACAGATTTTACTGGGTTACATGTTACCTGTAAAAGGTCTTAGCCTGACCTTATTATTTGCATCAGAAAATCAGAAAAAATGTATTTCAGTCAGTCAGTCAGTTAAAATCAAAAAACTTCATTCTTTCTTCCTACCTTCTTTCCACTCATTTCTTTTGTTTTTGTCTTCTCATTCACTCTTTTAATCATTCAGTTAAACTATCTTTCTCTCTCTTTTAATTAATCATTTTCTTTTTCTTGTTTTTTTTTCTGCATTTTACTCAAGCGTACTTTCTTTCTTTCACTCATTAATTTCAATACACTTTATTTCTCTTTTAATTTCTCTTTTACTTTTTTCTTTCTTTTCTCTCTGAATTTCATTCAGTCAGTTTTCTTTTCTTCTTTCTTTCTTTTTTAACATTTTTCTTTCTTTCCTGTATTTCATTAAATCATTTAGTTAAGTGCCATACATGATACATGCTTGTGTTGTATATCGACAAACAACAAACACGCATATATATAAAAATATAAGTTATATTTTTATTAATGACGATGAACCGTGTAGCATAGGGGACAGAGAATTGAGAGAGAGCGCCTCTAATGGGTTGACGGGAGTGTAGTCGTATCTGTTGTGTCTCTCTTCACCGGCCGATCTCTGTCGCTCCTCTACTACTACTCTGGTCTGGCGAATCCGTGCGCCGAGGTCTTTTTATAATCTCCAGAACCGGGACTTTTTCTTCCGGTTTTGCCTCGCCCACGCACGCCCACGTAATTCTCAGAGACACCTGTTCTGTTTGCCTCTGTAGTTATTTCCGCTGCTGCCGGAAATAAGGTCAAACAAACATCCGTTCCTTTCAACGACCGGAAACACCCTCGCTTGCATCAGCCTTCCTCGGGTGGGGCCAGATTGTTATATTACACTTGGTCAATTATATCTCGAAAGAGACATGACCGACTGGGCAGAAGATTTTCTTGCAGTAGATCACCATTACTATCTGCAGTAGACTGATTGCCAACCAAGAATGTAGAACCAAATCTGTCCTGATATTTAATTCATAGGTGGAGGGAGAAGTGATGAATTAATACCTTTCTGAAGGGTATTTGCACATAAGTGAATACAAAGGATTCTTCTTGAAATTGAACTCGGCCCTCAGATTTTTCGTTGTGAGTTGGTACCCACTGTACCACAACACACATCCTTTCAACCAATAATATATTTAAATTTTTTTATTCATTAACTTTCATTCTTTCTTCCTACCTTCGTTCCACTCATCTCTTTTGTTTTTGTCTTCTCATTCACTCTTTTAATCATTCAGTTAAACTATCTTTCTCTCTCTTTTAATTAATCATTTTCTTTTTCTCGTTTTTTTCTGTATTTTATTCAAGCATACTTTCTTTCTTTCATTCACCAATTTCAATACACTTTCTTTCTCTTTCAATTTATCTTTTACATTTTTCTTTCTTTTCTCTCTGAATTTCATTCAGTCAGTTAATTTTCTTTTTTCTTTCTTTTTTAACATTTTTCTTTCTTTCCTGTATAGTACAATGGATTCATCTGGAAATTGAACTCTGCCCTCAGATTTCTCGTTGTGAGTTGATACCCACTGTACCACAACACACATCCTTTCAATCAATAATATACTTCAACTTTTTTTTATTCATTCTTTAGATTTTTTCATTCTTTGTTTATTCATATCAGTTTCATTCTGTTATTTCCTCTTTCTTTTCTTTTTCTTTCATATCTGTTCTTGTTTCGTCATTGTTAGTTTTTAATTTATTTTCAATATTTATTCTGCCATTTCTCCAAGGCATTCTTCTATCAAAATTTGTTATTCCAGTTAGATTCTTTCTTAGAGGAAAAGTGTGTGACTTTGTACTAAAATGACCATGAATCTTTTTTTTCCCTTATTTTAACCTTTAATTCTTATATATTTTTTATTAAAAAAAAACAATTTGCTTAATGTTTTTCTTCTTTTCCTGCCCACTTTTTATTTCATTCTTTGATTATAAATATACTTTCTTCCAACTATTTTAAAACATGAATCTGTATTTGTTTTTTATAGTCTTTTCTTTTCTCTACTAATTTTCTTTTAGACTATTCTCCACTCATTCAAGTTCTCTTTTTCTTATTTGTTTTTTGAATGTTCTCATTGAATGTCTTTTTTTCTGTCATTTTCACTTCCTTATGATATCTTGCTTTTTTTTTTTCATAAGAATTTAGTTCTTTGTCCACCACCCAAAAAAATCATCAAAGTTCCTTGATTCTAGATTTCTGAGAAATATCATGATCTATTTCCCCAAATTTAACATGTCTGAGGAAATTTGAATCCCAAGAGAAGCCATTAATATCTTTGAATTGTGTCCATTCTTCTGAGGAAAAAAGAAAACTCCTTCTTTTATTTATTTGTTTATAGAGACACTTCTTTTATGATGGTTGAAAGTAGTTTACACAAAATGTAATGTCGGAAGTAATTGTCTCTCTGTCAATTGTTTTGCAACACAAACAACTCTATGAACTTTTTCATGACACCTAGTCTTTATTCCCTCTATTCCTATTCAAAAGGGTGCTGATAAATTCTCAAGATGAACAAGATTAAAAAACATTGCAATATTTAGTCAAATTTTAAGGAATCAACCAGCAACATTACAGTAGACACTGACTACTTTTATCTGCTGTGTCTCTTCAGGATGTAGGTGATCATGGCTCTCATACATCCCCCTATCCTTTATAGCTCTGAACAATTTTTCTCTTGGTATCTCCCTCAAACCCCATTCTGCAATCCACTTGGTAAAGCCCATCAAGTATGTCACGCACCAATTTTACTTGTCTCTTTTTTCCTCTATTTACCCTGTGAGTATCAGATTCTCCCAACCCTCTTTTTGCTTCTAAAGCCCTGAGGAGAGAAGACATCACAATAATGTCTTCACAAAACTTTGAAGTTGGTATAACTGTGCTCAGTTTGTTGAAAAATATCTCTCCATTAATTCTATTAATGTAGTATCTCTATCTCGATATCAAGCACTTTATGATGGAAACCTTCCTTTCCGAAACACCTTTCTACGAGTAAACCACTGAAAAAGCCCTATACATATGTATATATACATATACACATACATACATACATACATATACACACACACACACACACACACACACACACACACACATATATATATGTATGTATTCTAATATCGAGTCATGAAACTCTCTCGCTGCTCTTCTGTTTTTTATGTCTGGATGAGAATTTTAAAAAAAACATTTTTTCTTATTCTCCTTTTTTTTCCTGTGTATGGATATGTTTTCCTTCCAGTATACAAAATTTTCTAGCATATCTGAATTAGTACATTTTTATTTTTGGTTGTTACTGAAGAAGCAAGAAATTTCTTACTGAAATTGCTATTTAGCAAATAAAAATTTGGATTTTTTTTACATATTACAAATATATATATATATATATATATATATATATATATGGTAATTATTATTATTATTATAATAATAGGATACGGCATCATAATAGCAATTCAGTTTCAGTATTAAAACACTTTCATAAGGCAGTAAAGTGTCTTAACTTTGAAACTTTATAGCTACTGAGTTGCAGTATCCTATAATAATAATAATAATAATGATAATTACCATATATTTATGCTCTACTTTTGTATTGAGCACCTTTTTAAAAGTAAATATCTGTGAAATGTACTTACATTAGTAACCATTAATTATATTATTAAACACACACACACACACACACACACACATATATATATATATATATATATATATGCACTACTGGCTAAGTTTGAAGAAACTCTACATTTTAACAAAACGTTTTAAAATGAGACATGAGATGCATTGCTTCAAGCAGTTTGAGGTGAAAATGTTATGCAATACTATTAAAAGATTTGAGATGAATAAGTCATGATAATATGCAAATTTCTAAGTAAACATTGTTCCAGTTTAACAACCTGTGTGCAAAGTGATTTGGCAAGTCATTTTAGATGAACATCCTTCTTCTTCTTTTATGTGCCCTGTCCTTTCAGTACATAGGCGATCATGGCTTTCCACATCTCCCTATTTCTGGTGGCTCTTAGCATGATTTCTCCTGTTACACCATGCAACCCTTGTTCTATCATCCACCTGATCAGGCCTTTCAAATATGTTATCCACTGCTTTTCCCTGTCTCTTTTTCCCTCTATCTGGCCTGTTAGTATCAGGTTCTCTAAGCCCTCCTTCCTCATTGCATGTCCCAGGAACTTTAGCTGTCTCTTCCTGATGCTCAGTATTAATTTTCTTTTCATTTCCATCCTTTCCAAAACCTCATCATTGCTCATATGCTCGGTCCATGATATTCACAGCATCCTTCTGTAGAACCACATTTCAGCTGCTTCAAGTTTTTCATTCATCTTCAAAGATACTGTCCAACATCCACTGCCATATTGAAGAACCGAAATCACATAGCAATCCAGTACTCTCCTCTTTGTTTCTAGCAAAATTGTCTTGTTTCTTAATACTTTACTCAACTTCTGGAATGCTTCCTTCGCCATACTAATTTACGTTCAGATCTCTGTGTCGCACTTTTTGTCTTCTGTTAGCAAGCTTTTTTATTTCAACGCCACAGATAAAATTTCTGCTCAAACAAAGATGAAGGCTATGACTTATTATAAAGGTTATAACTTTAAAGAGGAAGATTTCTAAATGAGAGATAGCTAAGTAGCTCAGAAATTCCTGAAACAATGTTTACATTATCAAAAAGATGTTCCTTGTAAATGTTTGAAGTGCAAAGAAATCAAGAAAACCACAGAAGTTAGAGAAGAAAGAGGAAAGAAAGGTTGCATTATTAACGGCGAGCTTTTAATTGATATGGTATGATTCTTGAACAGGTGTATAGCAGCAAAAATCTATCATTAACCAAAAAACAGCAGAATAAAAGATTGAAATGGTCAAAATAATATCTAACAAGGGATGGTGAAAAGTGGTAAGAAGTAATTTTTAGTGAGAAAGAAAAGAGTGTTAAGTTCTAATTTAAGAGAATATGTAAGAAAACTAGTGGGAGAAAAAAATGAACATTAAGCTACAAAGTCAGTAAAATGAGGCAGTGGGCATGTAATAGTGTGGGGTCTAGAAATTACGACAGAAAAAATTGGTAAAATTTATAGAAACTAAACAGCAAAAATAGTATTCGTTTAATAGTCTCATCTTCTGCCAGACTATTAAAATGGAGAAATTTTTCAATATGATGATGCAACAAAATGATTTCTTGTTGATGAAGATATTCTACCTTTTAAATATTCTTCTTCTTCTATATGCCCTGTCCCTTCAGGACGTAGGCGATCATGGCTTTCCACATCTCCTTATCCCTGGTGGCTCTTAGCAAGCCTTCTCCTTTTACACCATGCAACCCTCGTTCCATCATCCACCTGATTAGGTCCTTCAAATATGTTATCCGTTGCTTTCCTCTATCTCATTTTCCCTCTATCTGGCCTGTTAGTATCAGGTTTTCTAACCCCTCCTTTCTTCATTGCATGTCCCAGGAACTTCAGTTGTCTCTTCCTGATGCTCAGTATTAATTTCCTTTTTGTTTCCATCATTTCTAGGACCTCATCATTGCTTACATGCTTAATCCATGAAATTCGCAGCATCCTTCTGTAGAACAACATTTCAGTTGCTTCAAGTTTTTCTTTCATCTTTGATGATATTGTCCAGCATTGAAGAACTGACAATATTGAAGAACTGACAATACATAGCATCCCAGTACTCTCTTCCTTGTTTCTAGCAAAATTATCCTGTTTCTTAATATTTTACTCAACTTCTGGAATGCTTCATTCACCATGCCAATTTGCCTTTGAATCTGTGTCGCACTTTCTGTCTTCTGTTAGAACATATTTTGCCACCGTTGTAAGCCTTGGCTGTTTTTACAATACTCTATGTTATGTCCAGTTCTTTGCCATATTTTGATTTTAATTTCAACATGTGGCTAGCCAATTTTGTACAGTTTTTTAAGCTTTCTATTTTGAATGTAGGCCTGTGATTGAACCACCTGGTCTTAAAGGTGTCTTTGGTTGAACTAAAATATATTTTATTTTGGTCATTTAAGTCATGTACCTTTGCCTTGCAAATAATTTCTTTTATGTTGCAAAGTCCTTGAAGTGGACATTTATTTTTGTCCCTGCAATTGCATTCTTTATTAGTGGTCTTGTTTTGTACAATGTTATCTAAGTTTGCAATCAAAGACCATAAAGAAGATTTTACCTACAGCCCATCATGCTGACTTATAAATCAAACAAAAACAGAAGTGGGTAAAATAAGCCATCAAATATTAAAAGGTATTTGTGGCTTGCTAAGAACAGCCACTCAAGCAAACCAGTGAAAGTACACAAGTGATTGCATTTCCTGGTTCCAAAAAATTGAATGCAGAAATAAATACCTGTTCATTAAATATGACATAAAAAACTTTTACCCATCAATTTCTGAAAAAGGTTTAATGGAAGGTTTAATTTAATTGTTTCTTTTTTTTTTTATATTACAACCTAGGCTGCCTTTTGGCCAATGCTTCCTCAAAGACCAAACTTTGGCAAAATCGTAATTACATTAAACTAGATGGAGAAGAATTCATAGAGATTAGGCTGGAACATTTTCAAAACTATCATGAATATGAATATGTAAAATTAAGAAAATAAATAAAGTTACGATTTAAATAAATGTGTAAATAAAGAAAATGGGTTAATGAACCAGCAGAGCATAAAAGAGAAAAATGATTGCTCACATATCCCTGGATAAATGTCAGTCAGTTAATTGCCATATGTGATACACGCTTGGCCGATTATGTCTCGAAAGAGACATGACTGACTGGGCAGAAGATTATCCCACAGTAGGTTGTCATTGCTTTCTGCAGTAGACTGGTTGCCGACCAAGGCTATAGAACCCAATCTGTCCTGCTATTTAACCCATAACTGGAAGGAATAGATGGATTAATACCTTTCCCAAGCGTATTTGTGCGTAAGTGAATGCAAGGAATTCAACTGGAATTTGAACTTGGCTCTCCGATTTCTCATTCCAAGTCGATATACACTGCGCCACAACGCACATCCATAGATAAATGTAGAGATCACAAAAATGGTCTTTTTGTTTGCAAAGTAGTGATTGCAGCAATTTAAGGACTATGGCTTCCTAAATTAACAAATGATGTTTGGACCTACCCATGTGCAGCCATTTGATTTCTTTCATCATTTTCTAAAGATTGTCTGCTCTATTATAATAAAAGTTTACACATCTATAAGTTTAGATGTCAGGGCAAAGCTGAGTATATAGGGCAGACGAGTCTTAAATTGGAAACATTAATAAGTCAACACTTTCCTAAATATGTTAGATTATATTTACGTAATCACAGTTGTGTGTTGCAATCAGCACACAAGTCAGCAATTGGACAACATCTATTCAAAAATGAGTCATGCTTGTCATGTTTTACAATTGACTCATTTTCTATTTTGGCCAAAATGCAGCCTAGGTCCTAATATTAAAAAAAATAAAAATTCGCATAAAATTACGTTTATTCAGATCTGTTTTTTGTTCTGTGGTATTAACACATTATTTTTATATATATATATATATATATATATATATATATATATATATGATTATTCACACTCACTGAATATTTGCATATTTTCTAAGGAAATGCAAATATTTCCAAGTTCTTACTCAATTTACCATACATACCTTATTCAATATTTAGTTTCTAGAAAGTTGTCAAATTTTTAGAAGTCTCAAACTATTATATTCAGTTATACACTTTTATAAAATTGGTGCATTCCAAAATTATTCACTCCACCCCCATCACTTATGAAAATTATGAAATAATATTGCTCTATGGAAATGATGGTGTTTATTTCTTAATTTAACATTTAATACAAAAGCTTTTTGAAAATGAAATATTATTGACCTGATTCTATACCATTCTAAAAGGTAATGAAGAAGGCAATGAGGGCCATGTACTTCAATAAATCATCCATTCTGCATCCATGGTAAATATTGTTGAACTTGACAAGAAGCTCTGAATGAACATAGCTGATGCTTACAAACAAGGTGTTTAATATACAACACTTTCCAACTGTTTAAATAATCCTAGATCAACAATTCATAGCATTATCAAGATTTATGAGACTCATTGTGTTGAAAATAAATTTAGAACTGGCAGAAAATGATTAATTTCTGAGAGAACCAAAAGAGAAATTGCTAGAGATCTCTTGAGGAATCCTCACTTAATGACAATGGATATTGTCAATGATGCAAAGATATCGGGGTTGAATGTATTGATGAAGACAATCATTAGATGGTTTAATCAAGCAGAACTCTGGGCTTGTTGCACAAGGCAAACTATCTTGCTTTAGGCTAAACATTGAAAATGCAGACTAGCTTATGGCAGAAGCCATCTAGTACATGGGAGTAATGATTAAAAATCTGTTTTATGGTCAGATTAAACTAAAGTAGGATGACTTTGTCACATATACACCTGTTATGTATGAAAGAAAGTGTATGAAGCTCACAAACCAAAAAATACCCCCCATACACAGTGGTGGGACCATTAAGCCCTGGTGGGATCATTCTTCTTTGGGGATGTTTTGCTGCTCCAGACCAGGTCAACTAGTAAAAGTACATTGCATCATCGATAAAGAGAAGTATTTAGTCATTCTTATGAATAATATAAAACAAAGTACATGAAAGTTGATTTTGGGGTGTCAGTGGACTTTCTGACATGACTATGACCTGAAATGCACAGCAAAAAGTGTTACAAAATATATAGATGATAGCAAAATTATGGTATTAGCACACCCTGCTCATTATTCTGACCTTAAAGCCAAATGAAAATTTATTGGCATATTTAAAGAAAAAAGTAATAGAAAGAGGTCCTTCAAATTTGGAGGAACTAACAGCTATTGTCAAGGAAGTAGAGCAAAATACCTATCAGTGTGTTCAATAATCTTGTAAGGAAATATAAAAATGATTTCTGGCAATAATCAAGAATAAAGGTTACACAATTGATTATTGAGGCAAGGAGGCCAATAATCTTGTAATGATCTATCAAAAATGATTAAAGACAATAATCAAGAATAAAGATGACACAACTGATTATTTGAGCAAAAGGAGTAATAATTTTGTTTTATACTAAATGATTTTTGGCTTTTTTATATGAATGTTTGACATTAAATAAATTTTGTGTGTATCACTGCACATTTTTTCAAATCCATTTTTTCATAATTTGTGAAAAAATGCAAATGGTATTT